>WNGS01000924.1:0-34410 GCA_020271785.1 Procambarus virginalis | reverse complement strand
TTGGACAAAAGTTTTTCGTGTCATGTGACTGAAATTTGAATGGTCATGATACGATATTATATTCTGGTACAGATGTTGACATACCAGCTCAAGATCCACAAGGGTCCTTTGAGAGTGTCATGAAAACACTCAAGGAAACATTGCTGAACAAGGGGCATATCCTGTACATAACAATTACTATACCAGCCCCTTGCTGACCAGGTTTCTCTTTGAATATAATACTGGCATCTGTGTTACTGTCAAGCCGCACAGGAGAGAAACGCCAGCTAAGAAAGTGTGATAAAATGTTATCTGTGCACTGGAAGGACAGACGCGAGGTGAATATATTGACAACTATTCACAAAGGTGTATTGGTAGACAATGCACAAAGGTGTATTGGTGGATAGTGGCAAAGTGAACTTTGCAACACATGTGAAAATGTATAAACCTAACTGTCATAGACTACAATATAAATATGAGCTTAGTAGCTAAATGTGACATGATGATTGGTGCTGTCGAGTGCATAAGAAAATCTGTGAGGTGGACAAAGAAATTTTCTGGGGGAGCCCCTTCGGCTCCCCGGAGCTATCCAGGCTGATATAAATATTATTAGACTTTGGTACCAGTGTGAATGGAGTTCATAAACCTACCGGGGACCATGAGCCATAACCTGGCACCCCTCAGAGAGGTACGAAGAGCAATGGCCTATAGAATTGCACATGTGATTTGGAGCATTCTATGTCTGCCATTGACTGGGTCAGCACCCAAAACAAACCCCTATTCTGGTTTAAACTACAACTAAAAGTGAAACGAATGGACAGAACTCCCCAAAGAAAAAAAAGAAAATGAGCATGACGTCACCACTTGCTGCGCCACTGTCTGCGCAGCTCCCCCCTCCCCATAAGGGGAAGGGGAGTGGGAGCCCCAGACCCACCCACACCGGCTACCCACACCTTCAGTTCTTTGGCTGATGTGAATGGCATTAGTCATAGTGGCTCTGGCTCCTGATGTCTGTCCTCTGCTCTGTACCTTGTGGTGTGGAGCGAGTTTTCTCTGGTGGTGCACGAGCCAGGAGTAATCACCCCAATACTTGGGCTGCATGCACCTAGGGTCACCTTCCCTAGGTGCCCTGCAATTAGTGCCCTTGGGGCTTGGGGGATATCTTCCACAAGTCACCTTAGGGTCCACCTCTGTTGGTCCTTTGCTGCTTGATAACTGACTGCCCTGAGTGTGCTGGGGGCTTCCTCCTCCCTTGTTTACTTTAGAGGTAAGGGGAAGTTTGCACTGGTAGGGGCACAGGGTACTGCACAACTAGTTATCACCTATTATATCGGCTGGCTCTGTTCCACCTGGGTACATTGTCCTCTTGCAGGATTTTTCTTTTGTTTTTGTTTTCCTTGCGCTCTTTTGTTTTGCGTTCTATTGGGTCATCTCGGAGTAGGTTCACCTGGGAGTGGTCGAAACGACAACGTTCCTCGGGTAGGTTTCCCGCCTGTTTCCGATCCCGAAACGGGACTGCGCAGACCTCCAGTTCATTCTGGACTTCTCACGTCTGAACCCGTGGGTTTATTGCCCCTCCTTCCGGATGACTCAGATATCTCAGGTCTGTCTTCTGTTGGAGCCGGGTGCTTGGATGGTGTTCCTGGACCTCAAGGACGCATATTGGCACGTCCCAGTTCATCCGAGGTTCAGGGATTGGCTCAGTTTTGTTGTGGGGCGTCAAGGTTACCACTTTCGTTGTCTTCCCTTCGGGTTGAATCTGGTGCCTCACGTTTTCACACGCCTTACTTATGTTGTGGTTTCCCGCCTGCGTATGTTAGGTGTTCGGGTTCTGGCCTACCTCGACGATTGGCGGATTTGGGTTCCCAGCCAGTCCACGTATCTGCTCGCCAGGGATTTGGTTCATTCCCAGTTCGTTGGGTTCGGGTTCTTGGTGAACTGGAGGGAGTTCCATCTGTTTCCCTCTCAGGTTCGGTCTTGGTTGGGCCTGGTTTGGGATGCTCACACCATTTCCTTGTCTCTGCCTCCGGCGGCTCTGCTTTACCTGCGGTCCTGCCTTCGTCTGTTTCTGAGGGGTTCCCGGGTCATGCGGCGGTTGCTCGAGAGTTTGTGCGGGAGCCTGAACTTCGCCATGATGATCTACCCACCGGGTCAGGTGTGGCTTCATTGGCTGTTCTGGTTCCTTCGGGGACGTCCCTTATGCCTCTCTTGCGACCGCTGGATTTGGCCTCTGGGGGCTTTGCGTCAGTTGCTGAGTTGCCGGCTTCGTCTTCGGGTTTTTCGGGGTTCAGTGTCTTGGTGGCTTCCTGAGCCCTCGCTTGATGTGTTCACGGGCGCATCGTCTCTTGGCTGGGGCTTTGTGACCAGTGCGGTGGTGGGGTCTGTCCTTCTGTCGGGCTCACAGCATGATCAGGGGGTTCACGGCAGTGTGGTTGTTACTCTCGAGGGTTCAAGTCGCTCGCGGATCGACGATCGGCTCCATTTGGACTGCTCTCCGGTGGTTTATTGCCTGAACCGAGGGGGTTCTTGGTTCAATGCGGTCCTTTGCTCTTTGGGGTTGGTCGCTTCGGGTGACTCGTCTGTTGAGTTCTCGGGGTTTGGCTCTTGGTGGATGGCCTGTCTCGTTTCCTTCCCCTTTCCACGGAATGGCCGGTCGACGCCAATTCCTTTCTTTCGCTGTGCTGGACGTTCGAGACTCCGGACGTGGATCTCTTCGCGTCGGCGTAGTTGAGGCGTCTCCTGGTATACGTGGTGCATTTCCCCAACTGCGAGACCATTGGGGTTGACGCCTTCCAGCAGGAATGGGCGAGGTGGGGTTACCTGTACCTCTTTCCCAGGTTCAGCTGTTGCTCCAGGTCCTGGCTCGCTTGGAAACTTACCAGGGAAGAGTTGTCCTTCTGGCTCCTTGGTGGCTGGCCCAGTCTTGGTTTCAGGTGCTGCTTGCTCGGTGTCTGAACCCGAGGGTCTTCCCACGGCTCCACCTTTTTCAGCAGATTCGTCCAGCCCCGGTACGAGGTTGGTTCAGTCTTCTCCTCGAGTCTTCGTGCCTGGAGTTTTTGAGTTCCTTATCTTTGGATAATTAGCTCCGGGGAACCAAAGAGGGCTCCCCTCAGAAAACCAGTGTTGAATGTAATGAAACGCCATTTTCTGGTTGAGTCCCGGAGGCTCCCTGGCATCCCTCCCTCCCTCCGGTCGGTCGTGTTTTTTGCGCTTTTTAACATCCAGTCTAAGAACTGTTGGTTGGGTCGCCACCGGATGGGTCTGGGGCTCCCCCTTCCCCCTCCCGAGGAGGGGGGGAGGGGCGGGAGGTTGCGCAGACAGCGGCGCAGCGACATGATGACGTCATGCTAGTTTGCCAATTTTCGTTTGGGGAGTTCTGTCCACCTGTTTGGCTTTCGGTTGCAATATTTTTTCCAGAATAGGGATTTGTTTTGGGGCACCTACCATTCTGGGTGCCTGTCCCGGTCGATGGCAGACATAGAATGCTCCCAACCTCAGGGGGGGGGGTCCTCTTATAGGGAGGTCTCCATTGCTCCTTGTAATTACCTAAGTGTAATTACCTAAGTGCAGTTACAGGATGAGATCTGCAGGAGAAACATTTGCCACTCAAGGCCGTGCTTCTTCTCGACAATGCTCCTGCTCATCCTCGAGGCTTAGAAGATGATTTGTTGCCCAGATACAATAAATTCCTCACAGTTAAATTCCTTCCTCCTAACACCACTCCTCTAATTCAGCCTATGGACCAGAAAATCATAGCGAATTTTAAGAAACTTTATGAAAGGGCACTTTCCGAAAATGTTTTGAAGTGACTGAAGCCACAAACCTCACCCTCAAAGAGTTCTGGAAACACCATTTTAACATTTGTAGTGCTTTAAAACTCGTTGACAAAGCCTGGCAAGAACTGACTCAAAGAACCCTGATCTCTGGCTGGAGAAAATTGTGGCCTGAATGTGTGAGAGAATTAGACTTTGAGGGGTTTGAGCCTATAAATGATGCGCCTATTGTTGAGGAAATTGTTACTCTAGGCCAGCAAATGGGCTTGGAATTGGATAGTGATGATGTGGAGTTGGTGGAAGAACACAATGAAGAACTGACCACCGAAGAACTCCAAGCCCTTCAACAGGAACAGCGAGACAACGCAGCCGATGATTCTTCAGTGGAGGAGGATGAGGCAGTAGCGGATGCCCCTTCTGCAGTAATTAAGAAGGTGTGTCAGATGTGGGAAGAGATTCAAAAAATTGTTGAAAGACTCACCCAGAGAAAGCTGTAGTAGGCCGTTGCCTTAATCTTTTCAATAACAATGTGATGCCTTACTACAGAGAGAGCATGCGAAGAAGGAAAAAGCAAGCTTCCATGGACAGATATGTGGTGAGAAAATCGAGCAGTGAGCCTCAACCAGGACCTAGTGGCACTCAGATAAAACTGCCAGGGAGTGCACACCTGAAAGGTCCTCACTGCCTGATGTGATAATGCAAGGGGACTCCCCTTCCAAACAGTAACTCCTCTCCTCCTCCCCCCTCCTCACCATCTTCCATACGCCTACAGCATTCAACAACAGGTAAGTAATAACTTGAACATAGTTTTGTAGGTTTATTTAGATGAATTAGGTATAAAAATTTAGTTTGATATGGGGTTTTTGGGGTAGTCAGGAACGGATAAGTTCATTTCCCATTATTTCTTATGGGGAAATTAGCTTCAGAATACGAGTTTTTGGAATACGAGGCATCTCCAGGAACCAATTAGCACTTTCGCATTCCCGGGAGTAGGCTGATCTTGACCCCCCGATTGAGCCCTGGCGTGTGGGCCAACTGCGCGTCAGCACTGAAATGTTTATAATCTTTTAGAGTTGCTGAGTTTAATTTTCGCGGTATGTATTTAAATTTGGTATCAATGTGTTCGCCAGAGAATGCTCTAGAAGAATATATACCTACATTTTCACCAAACCTGACATAAGAACCACACCAAATAAGAAACTATGGCGGTCGTTAGCCGTGAGCGTCAAACAGCGCTGAAATGTTTATGAACTTTTCATGTTTGTCAATCCCAGAATTGTGCTACGTCGTTAATTTTGGTACCACTGTGACCGCAATAAAATTCCCTTCGCGGACATATGCATATAAATGTAGAATTATGATCGTGGCCCACCAGCAAGAGTGTGGGAAGTGGCTGAAGTATTACCTCTACCCGACGGCAGATCGGCGAAACACCTTTTGAAAAGTCTTATTCTTTTCACTGTCCTGACCTCAATTTTCGATGTACATACTTAATTTTTGTACCAATATGTTCGCAATAGAATGTTCTAGAAGAACCTATGTATAAAATGTCACACAAGGATGCGTGTGACAGACCAAATAAAAAAACTTCGTCGATTACACTCGTCATGTCAACATTTTACAATAGTTTTACCACGAAGATACAAGCGAACTCCGTTCTCAATAATAGGCTATGTAACTATTAAAAAAAACGAAAATTTAATGGTAAACATGCTTAAATTATCCCCAAGTCGATCGGATAAGAATTGGATTTTATAGAAATATTTTTTTCCAATGCCGCTTGAGGTGCATTCAAGAGATAAATATACAAGTGCTCAATATCCTGCTCAAGTGACATGGGTGCTAAATTGTGCGCAATTTAAAGGCGCTCATTTTAAAACCACTACCAGATTGATCTGATAAAATTTAAATTTTTAACAAATATTTTAATGAGTGACGCAGTGCACGTCGTCGGTGAGGCAACGGGAGAAAAATGAGTGACGCCTCTGGAGTCAGTGGAACGTGAAAGTGTTAAACTCTTCAACTGAGGTATGCCTGTACATGGATGGCAATATACTAAAGAAATTGTTCATGACTTTTGTAAGGCCAAAGCTAGAATATGCAGAGGTTGTGTGGTGCCCATATCTTAAGAAGCACATCAACAAACTGGAAAAGGTGCAAAGACACACTACTAAGTGGCTCCCAGAACTGAAGGGCAAGAGCTACGAGGAGACGTTAGAGGCATTAAATATGCCAAAACTAGAAGACAGAAGAAAAAGAGGTGATATGATCACTACATACAAAATAGTAACAGGAATTGATAAAATCGATCGGGAAGATTTCCCGAGACCTGGAACTTCAAGAACAAGAGGTCATAGATTTAAACTAGCTAAACACAGATGCCGAAGAAATATAAGAAAATTCACTTTCGCAAACAGAATGGTAGATGGTTGGAATAAGTTAGGTGAGAAGGTGGTGGAGGCCAAGACCGTAGTTTCAAAGCGTTATATGACAAAGAGTGCTGGGAAGACGGGACACCATGAGCGTAGCTCTCCTCCTGTAACTACACTTAGGTAATTACACACAGTGGTCTGGTAGGTGGGTCTGGTAGGGTCTGGTAGCTGAGCAGACAGCATACAGGACTCGTAATTCTGTGGCCCGGGTTCGATTCCCAGACCAGGTAGAAAGAAGTGGGCAAAGTTTCTTTTACCCAGATGTCTCTGTTACCTAGCAGTAAATAGGTACCTGGGAGTTAGATAGCTGTTACCGAGCTGCTTCCTGTGTGTGTGTGTGTAATTACCTAAGTGTAGTTACAGGATGAGAGCTACGCTCGTGGTGTCCCGTCTTCCAAGCACTCTTTGTCATATAACGCTTTGAAACTACTGACGGTTTTGGCATCCACCACCTTCTCACTTAACTTGTTCCAACCGTCTACCACTCTATTTGCGAAGGTGAATTTTCTTACGTTTCTTCGGCATCTGTGTTTAGCTAGTTTAAATCTATGACCTCTTGTTCTTGAAGTTCCAGGTCTCAGGAAATCTTCCCTGTCGATTTTATCAATTCCTGTTACTATTTGTACGTAGTGATCATATCGCCTCTTTTTCTTCTATCTTCTAGTTTTGTATATTTAATGCCTCTAACCGCTCCTCATAACTCTTGCCCTTCAGTTCTGGGAGCCACTTAGTAGCGTGTCTTTGCACCTTTTCCAGTTTGTTGTTGTGCTTCATAAGATATGGGCACCACACAACCGCTGCATATTCCACTTTTGGTCTAATAAAAGTCGTGAACAATTTCTTTAGTATTTCGCCACCCATGTATTTAAAAGCAATTCTTAGGTTAGAAAGTGTAGCATAGGCTCCTCGCACAATGTTCTTAATGTGATCCTCAGGTGACAGTTTTCTATCTAGAACCACCCCTAGATCCTTTCTTGTCAGAATTCTTTAAAGGTTTCTCACATAATTTATAGGTTGTGTGGGGTCTATGTTCTCCAATTCCACATTCAATAACATGGCATTTATTCACATTAAATTCCATTTGCCAAGCATTGCTCCATATACTTATTTTGTCCAGGTCTTCTTAAAGGGCATGACAATCATCTAGGTTTCTTATTGTCCCTATTATCTTAGCATCATCAGCAAACATGTTCATGTAATTCTGTAATCCCTCTGGTATATCGTTTATGTAGACAATGAACATTACCGGTGCAAGAACTGAACCCTGTGGTACTTCACTCATGACATTCCTCCAATCCGATACCTTGCCTCTGATTACGGCCCTCATTTTTCTGTCAGTTAGGAAATTTTTCATCCATGTTCGTAGCTTACCTGTCACCCCTCCAATATGTTTCAGTTTCCAGAACAACCTCTTATGTNTAAACCATTTACACAGCTTCGTCCAAATTGTATTTGTAGAACCTTTTATTGTTTTCCTTTTATTTAATGCACCACTATCACTCGAAGCAAGGAACTTCCTAATATCATCTTCTGTCTCTTGATATCACACACCGTACTTTTCCCGACATTAAATTCTGCTGCCAGCCTAGTAACAGAGTAGCCACGTTCATGTTTCTCTATCATGTCTAATTTCTGCTCAATGGATAAAAAACTTCTCTTCCTCTTTGTAGATACAGCACGATTAGCAAGCCCTTGAGACATCTTGTTGTATATTAATAAAGCTGTAGTCAAAAAAATGGTAAATTCCACGATTATTCTTTCACCGGCGGACAAACACGTCACTCGCACGCAGACAAAGCTAACGGCACTGGGTGCCTACTGTATGAACGCAGACTAGGTCTATACACCCTCCAGTAGGCTGGTGTTTAAGCCAGATCCAGTAACATAAATTTATCTCAAATATTGGATTTACATCATATTATATATTTTTAGGTTATATATTTAGATTAGTAACATTATTAGGATAATAAGAGATAAAAAAAACTTATTTTAGAACTGATTTATTAATTTTATTATTTCGAAGCCGTAGTCACTGAACTGTGGCGACGAAATGAAACGAACGCATGGTGCTGTTTGGACAGGGATTAGACCCGTCTACTCGCGCACGCTGGAGTTGGTCCAATAACAAATAATTTCTCAAATAGCAGATGTCTATCATTTTACAGTATATTTTCGGTTTTATTTAGTTTAGTTTAATTAGGATAATAAAAAGCTATTTAAGAACAAGAGGTCATAGATATAAACTAGCTAAACACAGATGCCGAAGAAATAGAAGAAAATTCACTTTCGCAAACGGAGTGGTAGACGGTTGGAACAAGTTAGGGGAGAAGGTGGTGGAGGCCAAGACCGTCAGTAGTTTCAAAGCGTTACATGACAAAGAGTGCTGGGAAGACGGGACACCATGAGCGTAGCTGTCATCCTATAACTACACTAGGTAATTACACTTAGGTAATTACCACATGGGGGCTTCTACAGGCCATTGCTCCCCTTGCCTCTCTGAGGGGGCCCGGTTCTGGCCGTGGTCCCCGGTAGGCCTAAGAACTCCATACACATGACTGATGCCAAAGTCTGACATTAGCATATCAGCCTGGGATAGCTCCGAGAGCCGACGGGGCTCCCCCCAGAAAATCTTTTTTGTCTGTAAACTGATAAATTCCCTTCCCTGAACAGGTCTATGTAAAAATAAATACCAAAATCTACTTACTTTGGCTGTGGGTACATGGACAGGTTGTGGTGTGATGTTATCACAGCTGGTTGCCTGTGCGTGAAGCTCCCAGACACGGTCGTGCGGGCCATTCAAGCACCGCGAGTTGCCACAAATATATTTTCAATTATTTGGTCTATGTATTTCCAATGCAGTTTTATTTGCTTTTTTTATCATATGTGATGCATATTTGTGTCCTTTACAATATGTATACAATAGAGCGTTCATAATGTTCCATGGAACTGTGATACATGTGTCAGCAATGTGTCTACAATAAATGTTTATTGTTGCAATATTACTTATTAAAAATTCACTAAAATTACAATATGTACAGTTTCACACACTATTTACACAGTAACACACTGTATTACACACTCACTGGACTAACAAACTGGAAAAGGTGCAAAGACATGCTACTAAGTGGCTTCGAGAACTGAAGGGTAAGAGCTACGAGGAAAGGTTAGAAGCATTAAATATGCCAAAACTAGAAGACAGAAGAAAAAGAGGTGATATGATCACTACATACAAAATAGTAACAGGAATTGATAAAATTGACAGGAAAGATTTCCTGAGACCTGGAATTTCAAGAACAAGAGGTCATAGATATAAACTGGCTAAACACAGATGCCGAAGAAATATAAGAAAATTCACTTTCGCAAACAGAGTGGTAGACGGTTGGAACAAGTTGGGGGAGAAGGTGGTGGAGGCCAAGACCGTCAGTAGTTTCAAAGCGTTATATGACAAAGAGTGCTGGGAAGACGGGACACCACGAGCGTAGCTCTCATCCTGTAACTACACTTAGGTAATTACTCAGTACTTTGAAAATGAATAATAATCAACGAAGTAGTCCATGGTACACAGCGCGACTTCGTTCTCATTTCACCATGTACAGATAGATTTTTGGTTCCTGTTTCTTTGTTCTGTGTGCTTGCAAATAACACACTCACGTACACTCTTGGGTTTAGCACTTGTAGGCAGTATGTAGCCAAGCTTGTAAAGCATAAGGTAATCTTGAAAAGATTATATGAAAAGATCAATTTGTAAGGTAGTCTTGAAAAGATCGCTTTGTAAGGTCCCACACTGTAAGAGATTCAGTCATTCTCGAAGAGCGTCAGTCAATCTGGAAGAGATTCAGCCATTCTGGAAGAGATTCAGTCATTCTCAAAAAATGTCAGTCAATCTGGAAGAGATTCAGCCATTCTCAAAGAGTGTCAGTCAATCTGGAAGAGATTCAGCCATTCTCAAAGAGTGTCAGTCAATCTGGAAGAGATTCAGGAATTCTGGAAGAGATTCAGATATTCTTCAAAATATCTATGGAAAACACCACCATAGAAACCGTTAACACTGTTCATCTATGCTACTTATTTCAGATGCATTATCACTGAACCCAAAAAACGATTCATCTATGTATCATCTATATAAATTGGAGATGGCATATGTGGGCAAGGGTGGCACTCAGAGCTACAACTGGATATGCTCACTGTATTGTCCTAATAGGTGCTGTATCACTTGCATCCGACCTTTGTGTTAGGTCCTTATTGCACCTAGCTTCATCAATATCATGACCCTTATGTTCTTCAAGCAATAAGGTCTGAATTTCACTGACAGATAGTGATCTTTCAACACCGCGTCGGACAGGTGTTTGGGAGCTAGAGGCTCATGTGCCACCCATGGTTGCTAACTCAGTACTAACCCAGCCAGCAGCCCTAGGACATTCTGGAGAATTTTTTCCAAAATGGCTGCCTCTCACTGGAGGTTCCAAGAGTTCATTTCGTACCCAACCTACCGCGAGCGCGTTTCGATCATGTACGAAAAAATATAAAATACTTTTGTCGGTTAGCACAGTAATCGGCGAACAGCATTTGTCGTTTGGCACAGTGTAGTGCTTAACCCCTAAACTGCGCAACGAGCCTGCAGGTCCTTGACAGGGGTGCGCAACATGCCTCCGGGTATTTATATTTTTAGCAATCCTTTCGAAACTCCCGCGGGCTACATGGGGTTCACATCAGCTTCCTCAGAGCTCTTGTAAACAGACGACATCTTTAAAAAAAATCGTGGGCCACATTCCCGGGTGTGAGAGCCTCAGTACTTAGTGAGCAACCAAGGCTGGCACATGCAGCATGAGCTCACAGCACTGCTGTTCAGGTTGTGACCACAGCATCACCTAATAATGTCAATATATATATATATAACTTGTATTATTTAGCCATGATAGTATTACAGAAGAGCCTGAATGTGATAATGACTGTACAATGTTCAAATATCAGTGATTCAATGCTGTTCACAATGTTCACAGCACTTGCCACAGCACCACAGCATTATTTCATCCATCTAGATATCTTCAAATGACTTCTTAGATTCCTTTACAAAATAAACATGTAATCAATTACAGTGGAACCTCTATTAACGAGTTTAATCCGTTCTGGCACCGAGCTCGTTACCTGGAAAACTCGTCTTTGGAAACAAATTTCCCCATTTAAAATAAAGGAAATAAATTTAATCCGTTCCACTCCCAAAAACATCCATACTTGTTTGACATTTTTTAAAGTAAATATAATACTGCACATGTAATTATAAATATTTTGTTGTACTGTTTTAATGTTTATTTTACCTTATGAAGAGTCGTTGCTGGCTTGAGGGAGACGATGGGGAGGTGGGATGGAGGAGAGGGGTTATGGTGTGGAAGGAGAATCCACCTCTGAGTCAGGCGGGCTCTCACTTCTTGGGATTTTCACCCTACTGGGACCAGGTTGTGGTTCACTATCACTGGCTCTTCTTTTCTCTACTTTTGGAAAGAACTTTTCTATTGACAATTGCTTTTGTCTTTGTTTTAGGATGTCCCTAAAACGAGACAGCAAATTGTCATTAAACATGTTCACACACCGGGTTGTCACTGCTTGATCAGGGTGATGTCAGTGGAAGAGGCAGCATCCTCCCTTACCTCCTCATTCCCTTACTAATGGTGTAAATTGTTGATGAGGACCTGCCATACTCCCTTGTGCGATCAGTCACACAGACACCACACTCATGCTTTGCTATAATTTCCTTCTTCAAATCCACAGTAATTGTATCTTTCTTCCTCTTGACAACACTGTCTTTAGCAAGCAGCTTCTTTGGAGACATCATGTGTAACAAATTGTAGTCGCAAAACCACTAAAAACCCAAAGAAAAGAGCAAATAAATCCACAGGGATGCTTGTCGTGTGAGATACAACAACAACACTGGTGTCAGAGGCATCCGAGAATTTGCGAGAACCCGCGAGACGCTAGGAAGCAGCACGTGGTTTCGCTCGTTATTAGAGGCGAGCTCGTCAATAGACAAATTTGCTGCGAGTGGCTTGCTCGTTACTGGAAAAACTCGTTAATAGAGTTAATAGAGTTAATAGAGCGTTAATAGAGCCAATAGATGGAGTTTCACCATGGGTTCTGAGAGAATGTGCACCTGAGCTCAGCATCCCTCTTCAACTGATCTTTCAGGCATCCCTGTTTACAGGAGTTGTAGCTGATTGTGGAAAAAGGCTAACATAGTTCCAATTTACAAGAGTGGAAGCAGGGAAGACCCCTTAATTATAGACCGGTATCATTGACAAGTGTAATAGTCAAAATATTGGAAAAAATAATTAAACTAAATGGGTAGCACACCTGGAGAGAAATGATATAATATCAGACAGACAGTATGGTTTTCGATCTGGTAGATCTGTGTATCGAATTTACTCAGTTTTTTATGATCGAGCAACAGAGATATTACAGGAAAGAGATGGTGGGCTGACTGCATCTATCTGGACCTAAATAAGGCTTTCGACAGAGTTCCACATAAGAGGTTGTTCTGGAAACTGGAAAATATTGGAGGAGTGACAGGTATGCTTCTAACATGGATGAAAAACTTTCTGACTGATAGAAAAATGAGGGCTGTGATCAGAGGCAATGTATCGGACTGGAGAAATGTCACAAGTGGAGTACCACAGGGTTCAGTTCTTGCACCAGTGATGTTTATTGTCTACATAAATGATCTACCAGTTGGTATACAGAATTATATGAACATGTTTGCTGATGATGCTAAGATAATAGGAAGGATAAGAAATTTAGATGATTGTCATGCCCTTCAAGAAGACCTGGATAAAATAAGTATATGGAGCACCACTTGGCAAATGGAATTTAATGTTAATAAATGTCATGTTATGGAATGTGGAATAGGAGAACATAGACCCCACACAACCTATATATTATGTGAGAAATCTTTAAAGAACTCTGATAAAGAAAGAGATCTAGGGGTGGTTCTAGATAGAAAACTATCACCTGAAGACCACATAAAGAATATTGTGCAAGGAGCCTATGCTATGCTTTCTAACTTCAGAATTGCTTTTAAATACATGGATGGGGATATACTAAAGAAATTGTTCATGACTTTTGTTAGGCCAAAGCTAGAATATGCAGCTGTTGTTTGGTGCCCATATCTTAAGAAGCACATCAACAAACTGGAAAAGGTGCAAAGACATGCTACTAAGTGGCTCCCAGAACTGAAGGGTAAGAGCTACGAGGAAAGGTTAGAAGCATTAAATATGCCAAAACTAGAAGACAGAAGAAAAAGAGGTGATATGATCACTACATACAAAATAGTAACAGGAATTGATAAAATCGACAGGAAGGATTTCCTGAGACCTGGAACTTCAAGAACAAGAGGTCATAGATATAAACTGGCTAAACACAGATGCCGAAGAAATATAAGAAAATTCACTTTCGCAAACAGAGTGGTAGACGGTTGGAACAAGTTGGGGGAGAAGGTGGTGGAGGCCAAGACCGTCAGTAGTTTCAAAGCGTTATATGACAAAGAGTGCTGGGAAGACGGGACACCACGAGCGTAGCTCTCATCCTGTAACTACACTTAGGTAATTACACTTAGGTAATTGCTCATTAATCGAGGTTCCACTGTATTCATTTACAGGAATTAGTGACCAGGATTGTGATAATAGCATGATTGTGGTGATAATTAGTGCTGTGCATAGTATTGTGGGAGGAAGAATTTTGGTGAGGGAGGGAGGGAGAGAATCGAGGTAGCCTCACTGTGTGTGTGGCAGCCACTCTTGTTTTGCTCACCATACTAACTTAGTGGTTCGCTATGGTGAACACATATGTACATGGGTATATACAACGTGTGTATATAGTGTAATAACGGCAACAGGAGTACGTTGAGAGGAGCTATTTTGGTGAGGGAGGTGACGTCGTAATCGTAGCATCGTCTGCTGTCTGCTGTGTGATTTCTCATGCAGTGTATGGTGGCCACTATACTCTTTGGACTCGATACCTGCTTACTTGCATAGTTCTGGTGAATAAAACATGTAGATAGGTATACATAACATATGTAAATAGTGTAATAAAAACAATAACAGTATGTGGGAGTTGGGGTGATAGCAAGTACGATGTTGGAGGAGAGAGGGAGGACTGGTTGGCTGGGTGTGGCAGTTCACACTCGCGGAGTTCTGAGTGTGTTTATGGTATGTGTATATAGTGTGTGACAGTGTATAGTGTGTAAATGTGTTGTAAATATACATAAATGAACATGAAACATTGGTGAATAACAGTATTGTGGGAGGAGGCGTGATGGCGAGTACGATGTTGGAGGAGTGAGGGAGGACTGGCTGGCTGGGTGTGGCAGCTCACACTCGTGGTGTTCTGAGTGTGTTTATATAGTGTGTGATACTGTACAGTGTGCAAATAGATTGTATATATGCATAAATTAGCATGATACATTGGAAATATGTGCCGGATATGTGTACACATGTGTCATGCATGTAACACAGTGTCTTCAGACAGTACGGATGTTCTACTGCCATAATATATTGTACGTGTTCATTATACATAGGACTGGCGTGTAAAAACAAATGAAATGTATTTGGAACGGTGCGCAAAAAATAAACAAAAATATATTCGCGGAAGTGTGTGCATCCAGTCCCGGGTGCCCTACTGGCCCTGGGAGCGTAGGCCTGGGGCGAAAGGGGAATTATGACATCACGCGCCAACTTATGGACCTCATAGCAGCCAAAGTAAGTACAATTTCGATTTTTAGTTACTATACCCATACTCAGGGAAGGGTTTTTGACACTTTCAAAACAAAAAATAATTTTTTTCCAGAGAATTTATTTCCTGCGCACTGAGGGGGTGTCATATTTAGAAACAGAGCAGTTGAGGGGGTTAAGGAAAAGAAAAAAAATAAAGGTAGTTATTCAAATGCATAAATCTCTAGTGTATTCCCACTTGGATTATTGTATTCAAGCATGCAGATCTCATCTTCTGAAAAACATAGCCTCTTTGGAGAAATTTAACCCTTAAATGGCGCATAGCTATATACCATTTGACACCCACAGGCGCATACAAAAAAAAAAAAATTATTTTTTCTTCCTAACCTGTTAATTTGTGTTCACTGATCACGGGAAAAATAATAAAAAAATCTTAAGTTGAATATATTGGCCGCTATAGGGCAGGGAAGTCTGGCACAAAACAGGCGCTCACTCAGCATGCGTCCCAGGCGGTCTGTTGATCGCCAGCTGTCAGGCCGGAGTTGCCACAAAGAGATAATTGCCTAATTATTTCAATGTCTCTGATTGATTTTTCGTAGTTTTTTTGCTGTAATATTATTCAATAGTGTGTAGTGTGATATATTTATATAATGAAATGAGTGAATCATCGCTGTACTCAAAAATATGGTGTGCTTATTGTTGATTCAATTATGTTCATCAAACAGTGAACAAATACTTTGTCGGTTGTTACACTATATACACAGGTTATATATAAGTATCTGCATGTTTTGTTCACCATAACGAACCACTAAGTTGCTATTATGAGTCAAAAAGTAACGAGGAGTGACCGCCGTGTACCAGCCAGCCACTCACGCCCTCCGTCAAGTCATCTGACTTGCTCACATTATACTGTTTTTGCTTTTATTCACTATATACAGACGCTATATATAAGTATCTACATTCGTGTTCACCATAACGAACCACTAAGTTGGTATGCTGAGTGGCAGTGGCAGGCAGTAGCAGCCTGCCACTGGCTGCTACTGCCACTGATGGACCTCACAGTCAGCTGATGGCTGCCGCCCTCAAGGCCACACGCACTAATATTTCTCCTCCAACAATACTGCTTGTGGTGTTATTACGCTATATACACACATTATATATAAATATCTACCGGTTTTATTCACCAAACTTGTACAAGTAAACTGGTATGGTGCCCAAAGACGTGATCACTAGTAAACAACACGATAATTCCTGCAGACGACGCTCCTCTCACCAAAATGGCGGCTCCCAACCTCCTACTCTTGCTGTTTATACTCTCTATACACATATACAGATAACAACGCCACCACCCTCCCTCCCACAGCATTACTCCTCCCTCCATGGAGCACAGCGCTAAATATCATCACAATCCTCTTATTATCAGACCCATGGTCAGTTTTATCACAGTCAGGGGTATTCTGTAATAATATTATCGCTACATAATAGCATGAACAAGTATATTATGGCATTTTTAGGCGATGCTGTGGTCACAAGCTGAACAGCAGTGCTGTGAGCTCATGCTTCGTGCGTCAGGCTTGGTAGCTTACTCAATACTGAGGCCCCTAACACCCGGGAGTTTGGCCCACGATTTTTTTAAAAAATGGCGTCTGTTTACAAGAGCCCTGATGAAGGTGTGGTGAACCCTGTGTATCCGCGGGCCGTTTAAATCTTGCGTAGTACTCCAACGCATCATATGATGCGATGCGCAATTTTCTGCAAGTCGGTCAACGCATCATATGATGCGATGCGCAATTGAAGGGTTAAACACTGAGTAACAAAATTAATTCCAGAAGCAAGTCAATTCTCAGAAAAGAAACAGGTGAGGCCACAGGGTTAACAACACTATAAACCCAACATAACAGTATGGATCTCACTGAAACGTATGAAATTCTAAACAATTTAGATGATATTAATCCAGGCAAATTCTTCTAAAAGCCAATCCTGTACTACTAATAATAACAATTCAATGTGTCAGGGAGGACTGGCAGCTAGAGCGTATTCATATTCGTTAAGCATATATTGAGGCCCTCCCTCCTCAAGGTCGAATTACTGATCCCGCCCCAGGATGCAACCTCACAACAAGCTGACTTACTCCTGAGTACCTACTTACTTCTGCTTCTGCTTCTGCTTCTTCCTACTTACTTCTGCCCGAAACGCTGCGCGTACTAGTGGCTTTACAAGGTTGTAATTACCATATTATATATTCTCACATTCCCAATGTACCTTCTTGTAAATGAATAAATAAATAAATTACTGCTAAGTGAACAGATGCATTAGGCGAAAGGAAATGTGCCCAACTATTTCTGTCCCGGTCAGAATTCGAACCTGGAATTCTCGCTTGTGCATCAAGAATGAACCCAGCTGTACTACTGTGACCCCTCAGATGTAACACAAACAATGAGCAACAGTTTCAAGCTCAACAAGCCTCAGTGTAGAACAGAAAACAGGAGATAATTTTGTCACCCATAGGTTTATAAACCCATGGAACTGTCTACCCACTGAAGCCATAAATGTCAAAACTATGCAAAATTTTAAAATCCAGCTTGAAAAAATTATCAAGATAAATAAGGGTACCTTTGACAAGCTCCCAGTTTTCTGTATGTGTCTAAGTTATTAGGGTGTTATCTGGTCCTCAGATCAATTCAGGTAAATTCAGAAATCTTTTCTGAAAGATTTAGCTTATGCACACAAGTATATTTTCATGTATATCCAGCAAAAAAATTACTCAGTAGTTTATATACTCTGCATTTCATCATGAAATTTGCTATATATTTTAGAAATTACATTTTTAAGTGTTATTTTCACTACAATAACCTTTTATTATAAATAAATCATATGAAATGGTGGAATATTTTTTTTTGTTTAATTTTCATGCAATGAGAACAAAGTCATTGACCATGCATTGAGAGTAAGTCCAAATCACTTACATATATCTCTAGTTAGTGCCACTTACCTGAGTTCCCTATATTCAATGGTATTCAGTTTAAGGCAATGTGTAAAGCAACTTACCTGAGCTCTCTGTGCCTTGCACATCAGGACATGCTTGATACTTAAACAGTAGTCGACTGTCACTAGTGCAGGAGTCTATAGTAGAGGCAGGAACACTACACTGGCCATGTCCCCGAGTATAGCTGAAGGTGAGTGGCCCTTTGAAGGGACATGCTGCTGGAGGAGCATCCCGACGAAACATAGAGAAGAGAAGCGCATCACCGGTGATCTGTGCGCAGAGTGATGCCAGGTCACGAGATGGCTCACACAGTGCTAGCAGAGGCAACAAACAGAAGAAACATTATGTTGGTGCATGCATATTCATTTCTGACTGGCATATATTTAAAAGTAAAAACCAGATTTGAATGTAATGAAATGCCAATTTCTGGGTAAGCCTTGGTGGCTCCTGGAAGATACCATCTCTGATGCAGGTGCTATCAGTCACAGAGTTCTGCCACCTACTGGGTTCCAAGAGCCAGAGCCTGGTGTACTCTCTCCCCCTCTCACAGAAGTGCAGGAAGTTGTGGCATTTTTATATTAGGAACCATTGAAAATGTCATAACACTAGCACCTGCTCCTTCACTCCACCCTTCCCCTCACTTTGTGGGTGGAGGGAGAAGGGGGCAGCCTATGGTTTGCATGCTGCTGCACCATCAGTTCAACGACTGATGCAAAAAAAACAGACTCCCTGAGGATGTGAGTTAGGGAGCCACTTGGGTTCATCCAGAAATTGGCGTTTCATTACATTCAACACCGATTTCCTTGGGGAGTACCCTTTGTGGCTCCCTAAAGCTAACTACCCAAAGAGAAGGAAACAAGGGAGGAGGAATCACTGCAGGAATCAGGACAAAGGAGAGAAAGTCGGTCACAAGAATTGGCCCAAGGCCACCCAAGGGCTCTGAGTCATGGGAACATTGACCAGGTACTGGGCTGCCAGAACCCTGTTCGACCTCCAGAACCCTTGTGTCCAAAAATAAGCCCAGGATCAGCAAAAACAGCCGAAAGAGCAGCATACTGCCAGTCATCAAGAGCACGAGGGTAGACTGCAGGCTGGCTAAACTTGATGACACTGTGGATGACCTGGTGCAGGAGTTTATAGT
The DNA here is from genome assembly GCA_020271785.1 of Procambarus virginalis. Lineage (NCBI taxonomy): Eukaryota > Metazoa > Arthropoda > Malacostraca > Decapoda > Cambaridae > Procambarus > Procambarus virginalis. Next base: position 15,382 of record WNGS01000924.1, on the reverse strand, counting down.
AGAGGCAAGAACACTACACTGGCCATGTCTCCGAGTACTCTTCTACATTAACAGTCTTCCAGCTTTCCAGAAGGTCTCCCGTTTCCAGTGACATGATGAGTATGGGTTGCACAAGAAACTATCGCGCAGAGGATGAGTATGGAGAGCAAAGTAAACAAAGATTCACACGATGAGAAAGGGTTGCACAATGTTCTATGACTCACAGGATTAGTATGAGGTGCACAATAAACTACAGGTCACAGGATAAGTATGGGTTGCACAATAATTTACAGGTCACAGGATGGGTATGGGGTGCACAAACAACTGGTAACAGGATGAGTATGGGTTCACGTAATGCAACTGTTCACCTAGCAGTAAGTAGGTACTCAGGAAATAGTCAGCTTGTTGTGGGGTTCCATCATCCTTAAGGTCAGTAATTCGACCTTAAGGATGACCTTGATAAAAGCCTATCATGTATGAATAAACTGTGGCTTCCAGTTCCCCCAAAAATGAATTATTATAATTATAATATTATGGTTTATAATTAAGTTCTTAAGAGTGATTATGCGTCATAATTAACATACGTCTATTTTTACCTCAACATTTTATAAGTTAATTTCTGTCTGTATATGATGATGATCATATACAATTAAGGTAGCATTGCAACTTTATAGGAAATTGTTAAGTCCAAAATATATCTTGATTCTTATACTCGAGATATTGTTACAATAAACGTTTGAAAACAAAGTTTATATCTGTATTTAAAATATAAAACATTTTGCGTTTATCAACGCATTTCTCTGAATTACAATTTTTTTCTGAATTGTGAAGCCTGTATTGCCCGCCTGGCAGGACACTGATGCATTGGAAGTTTTCATTTGTCCAGACACCGGCGATGGTGTGGTATTGGCTATATATTTAACCATAAGCTTTCATTTAAGATATATTTTCCTTGAAATGTAGTCACATTATCGTCTACATCTGTGTTTATGCTGACATATAGACCTTTGATGTTACTTGGCACATATGCAAATGAATTACACAATTAATTCACTTGTTTGCAGGCCTTCACACTCCCTGAGATAGCCATCACATAACTATAAAAAGGCATATATCTTCACTTTCACTTCAGTTATATTTATGCTAAAGTAATAACATGCAGCTTAAATTTCTGTCTTTATTATGACATAGAAAACTTCGTTTATTACAATATTTAGATTAAATTAACATTGATCTTCGAAAGATTATAGATCCCATTGATAGGGAGAGCGTCGGCCAACAAAACCTTGTTTAAAATATGAATATCTTTCCTGTCTAATAAGATATAATCTCTGTGATGGATTCACAAAAACTATTTTATCTCTGCCTTTCTAATAACATATGCAAATATAAGTTTTATTTGCGAATCTCTATTAACTAAGCAATATATCAGAGAGCGTGTTAGGTTCGGTGTTCTATGAATGATAAGGACATGAGTAGTTTAAGTAGCGAATGCATACAAACGAATAACGATAGTATCTATATAGCAAAATTATTGTCCTGTGGAGTTGATTTAACTTCCAGACACATTTTTTTAAATAAATATTAAATGTTTTGTGGGTATTTATGAAAGATATTATTAAAAATACCCATTCTACTTGTTAATATCATTAATTAAATTTGCGACAATTTGAGCAAAGAAGTGCGACGACTGGATCACTGTGTACAGGAGGCTGATATGGCAGCAAACACTCTCCAGGCGACCATATATCTTGAATAAGTCGCTCCACAATTTTGTCGCTTGGACCGTCGACTTCCTGTGGTGTCACCTGCTACATATTTACTTCGAATTTCGATATGAAATTACATTATTTCAGAGTGAAAATAGGTTTGATCGTGTTCTACGTGCAGCACCAACATTACAGTAAGTAAATATATCATATTTCTTCATTACCTACGTAATGCTAGGAGGATTTGGGTACATTTGGGTAGATTTGGGTAATTCTACGGACCAGCCAATAGCAGCAGTCTCATATGGGCCAATAGGAGCTGCCTCGTATGGGCCAATAGGAGCTGCCTCGTATGGGCCAATAGGAGCTGCCTTGTATGGGCCAATAGGAGCTGCCTCGTATGGGCCAATAGGAGCTGCCTCGTATGGGCCAATAGGAGCTGCCTCGTATGGGCCAATAGGAGCTGCCTCGTATGGGTCAATAGGAGCTGCCTCGTATGGGCCAATAGCAGCTGCCTCGTATGGGCCAATAGCTGCTGCCTCGCATGGGCCAATAGCAGCTGCCTCGTACGGGCCAATAGCAGCTGCCTCGTACGGGCCAATAGCAGCTGCCTCGTACGGGCCAATAGCAGCTGCCTGGAATTTAATGTGAATAAATGCCATGTTATGGAATGTGGAATTGGAGAACATAGACCCCACACAACCTATAAATTATGTGAGAAATCTCTAAAGAATTCTGACAAAGAAAGGGATCTAGGGGTGGTTCTAGGTAGAAAAACTGTCACCTGAGGACCACATTAAGAACATTGTGCGGGGAGCCTATGTTACACTTTCTAACTTCAGAATTGCTTTTAACCCTTACACTGCTCAGGGGTCCTGGGGACATTTACACCCCTGTGCGCAAGAAAAAAAAATTCCAAAAAATTTTTTCGTCTTCTAAACACGTTAATTTGTGTCCCCTGAGCACGGGAAAAATAGCAAAAAAAATCGTAGGTCACATATTTTGGGCGCAATTGACCGAGGAAGTCTGGCAAAAAGTGGGCGTTGACAGAGCGGTCGCCAGGGCCGGTCAGCGTCACCCGCGCTGACAGATGGGAGTTGCCACAAAGATATTATTACCTAATTGTTTCAATGTCTCCGATTGATTTTTTCTTAGTTTTTTTGCAGTAATATTATTCAATAGTGTGTATTGTAATATATTTATATAATAAAAGTGGTGAATAATCGCTATACTCAAAAGTATGGTGTGCATATTAGTGATTCAATTATTATGTTCATAAAACAATAAACAAATTTTGCTGCTATTACACTCTATACACAGGTTATATATAAGTATCTGCATATTTTGGTCACCATAACGAACCACTAAGTTGGTATTGAGAGTCGAAAAGCAACGAAGAGTTACCGCCACACACCAGCCAGCCACTCGCTGCCACTCCCTCAACACACGCACTAAACTTTCTCCCCCAACAATACCATTTGTGGTGTTATTACACTATATACAGACGTTATATATAAGTATGTATATATTTTGTTCACCACAACTGTACAGCTAAGCTGATATAGTTATTTCAGGCACTAAGAGTCGTCGCTATACACAGCTGGCGGCTGGCGGCTCCCTCACTCATTCAAGGTCACACACACACTAAACTTTCTCCCCCAACAATACTGTTTGCTGCTATTACACTCTATACACAGGTTATATATAAGTATTTGCATATTTTGGTCACCATTACGAACCACTAAGTTGGTATTGAGAGTCGAAGAGCAACGAAGAGTTACCGCCACACACCAGCCAGCCACTCGCTGCCACTCCCTCAACACACGCACTAAACTTTCTCCCCCAACAATACCATTTGTGGTGTTATTACACTATATACAGACGTTATATATAAGTATGTATATATTTTGTTCACCACAACTGTACAGCTAAGCTGATATAGTTAGTTCAGGCACAAAGAGTCGTCGGTATACACAGCTGGCGGCTGGCGGCTCCCTCACTCATTCAAGGTCACACGCACTAAACTTTCTCCCCCAACAATACTGTTTTCAGTGTTATTACCCTATATACACATATTATATATAAATATCTACATGTTTTATGCACTGTAACTGTACACCTAAGCTTGTAGTGCGCCCAAAGAGCATAGTGGCCACCCTCTAAACAGCTTGACAAATCGTGCAGACGACGTCACCTCCGTCACCCAAATGGCTCCTCCCAGCATAATCCTTTTGCTGTTATTACACTAATACACACATTATATATAAGTATCTACATTTGTGTTCACCATAGAGAACCACTGAGCTGGTATGGTGAATGTAAACAATAACAGGTGGCCACACAGTCAGTAAACGATGCTGTCTTCCTCAGTCTCTCAGCATCACTCCTCCCACAGCGCTAATTATTACAACAATCCTGCTATTATCACAACCCTGGTTATTTATATCACAGTCACGGGTCATCTGTAATATTGTCATCACTAAATAATAACAGTTATATATTTATTTTGACATTTTTCGGTGATGCTGTGGTCACAAGCTGAACAGCAATGCTGATCGCTCATGCTGCGTGCGCCAGCCTTGGTTGCTCCAACAGTACTGTGCCTCTCACACCTGAGAATATTGCCCACGATTTTTTTTTTAAATTGCGTCTGTTTACAAGAGCCCTGAGGAAGCTACTGTGAACCCCGTGTAGCCGCGGGCCATTTGAATCAGGAATGGCACCCTATGGCGTATATATACGCCATGCGCACCGTCGGACATGTTACTCAGGGCGTATATATACGCCATGCGCAGTTTAAGGGTTAAATACATGGATGGAGAAATACTAAAGAAATTGTTCACGACTATTGTTAGACCAAAGCTAGAATATGCAGCGGTTGTATGGTGCCCATATCTTAAGAAGCACATCAACAAACTGGAAAAGGTGCAACGACATGCCACTAAGTGGCTCCGAGAACTGAAGGACAAGAGCTATGAGGAGAGGTTAGACGCATTAAATATGCAAAAACTAGAAGATAGAAGACAAAGAGGCAATATGATCACTACGTTTAAAATAGTAACAGGAATCGATAAAATTGATAGGGAAGAATTCCTGAGACCGGGAACTTCAAGAACAAGAGGTCATAGATTTAAACTAACGAAACAAAGCTGCCGGAGAAATATAAGAAAATTTACTTTTGTAAACAGAGTGGTAGATGGTTGGAACAAGTTAAGTGGTGGTGGAAGGTGGTGGAGGCCAAAACCATCAGAAATTTCAAAGCATTATATGACAAAGAGTGCTGGGGAAGCGGGACACCACAAGCATAGCTCTCATTCTGTAACTACAATTAGGTAACTACACTAAACTCGTGGGCCACACCACACAAATGTGCAAAGAATAGCCACTGAGGCAAAAGAAAACCGAAAAAACTGTATCCAGAAAAATAGTTGCAGACTCACCACCGGCTACACATCAGAAGAGAAGTAATGGTGGAGCTGCTTGCAAGTTGCAACCTACCCCCTCCTACTACAAATGAGGGTTATCTTGAGGTTATCTTGAGTTGATTTCGGGGCTTTTTTTTTTAGTGTCCCTGCCTCCAGGAAGTTGCCCGTGACAGCTGACTAACTCCCAGGTACCTATTTACTGCGTAGTAACAGGGGCATAGGGTGAAAGAAACTCTGCCTATCGTTTCTCGCTGGCACCCGGGATTGAACCCGGGACCACAGGATACAAAATCTAGTGTGCTGTCTGCTCGGCTGACCAGCTCCCCACCCACCAGGGGGAGGGTGGCGTGAATGAGATACCTTGAGGATACCTTGAGGTGCTTCCGGGGCTTATCGTCCCCGCGGCCCGGTCATCGACCAGGCCTCCTGGTTGCTGGACTGATCAACCAGGCTGTTGGACGCGGCTGCTCGCAGCCTGACGTATGAGTCACAGCCTGGTTGATCAGGTATCCTTTGGAGGTGCTTATCCAGTTCTCTCTTGAACACTGTGAGGGGTTTGCCAGTTATGTCCCTTATGTGTAGTGAAAGCGTGTTGAACAGTCTCGGGCCTCTGATGTTGATAGAGTTCTCTCTCAGAGTACCAGCTGCACCTCTGCTTTTCAACGGGGGTATTCTGCACATCCTGCCATGTCTTCTGGTCTCATGTGATGTTATTTCTGTGTGCAGGTTTGGGACCAGCCCCTCTAATATTTTCCACGTGTAAATTATTATGTATCTCTCCCGCCTGCGCTCAAGGGAATACAGATTTAGGCTCTTTAGTCGGTCCCAATAGTTTAGATGTTTTACCGAGTGGATTCTAGCAGTAAAGGATCTCTGCACGCTCTCCAGGTCAGCAATTTCACCCGCAGTGAAAGGGGCTGTCATTGTGCAGCAGTACTCCACTCTAGAGAGCACAAGCGTTTTGAAAAGTGTCATCATCGGTATAGCATCTCTAGTGTGAAAAGTTCTTGTTATCCAACCTGTCATTTTTCTTGCAGTTGTGACGGCTACTTTATTGTGTTCTTTAAAGGTAAGGTCTTCCGACATGAGTACACCCAGATCCTTTACATTGCCTTTTCGTTCTATGTTATGATTTGCCTGAGTTTTGTACGTGGTTTCAGTTTTTATATTTTCATTTTTTCCATAGCGCATGAGCTGGAACTTGTCTTCGTTAAACACCATATTATTTTCTGTAGCCCATAGAAAGACCTGATCTACATCTGACTGGAGGTTCGCCGTGTCCTCTATGTTGCCTACTCTCATGAAGATCCTAGTGTCATCTGCAAAGGATGATACAGTGCTATAGGTTGTGTTCTTGTCTATGTCCGATATAAGGATGAGAAAAAGTACTGGAGCAAGCACAGTACCCTGGGGGACTGAGCTCTTAACGGTTGACGGGTTGGATTTTATTTTGTTGACTATTACACATTGGGTTCTGTTGGTCAGGAAATTGTAGATCCATCTGCCTACTTTTCCGGTAATTCCTTTTGAGCGCATTTTATGGGCAATAACACCATGGTCACATTTATCAAAAGCTTTTGCAAAATCTGTGTAAATTACATCAGCGTTTTGTTTGTCTTCCATAGCATCTAATGCCATATCATAGTGGTCCAGCAACTGCGACAGGCAAGAGCGCCCTGTTCTGAAACCATGTTGTCCGGGGTTATGGAGATGCTGTGATTCCATGTATTTTGTGATCTTACTTCTTAGCACTCTCTCAAAAATTTTTATGATGTGCGATGTTAGTGCTATCGGTCTGTAATTTTTTGCCTCTGCCTTATTTCCTCCTTTATGAAGTGGTGCTATCTCTGCTGTTTTTAGTATATCAGGAATAACGCCAGTATCTAGGCTTTGTCTCCACAGAATGTGAAGGGCCTGCGATAGTGGTTTTTTACAGTTCTTGATGAATATGGAGTTCCAAGAATCCGGGCCTGGTGCGGAGTGCATAGGCATACTGTTTATGGCTTCTTCAAAATCCAGTGGGGATAGGGTGACGTCTGATATATGATTTGATGTTGGTATCATATCCATGAAAAATTCATTTGGGTTATCGATCTTTAGATGGTGATGGTGCTAGTTTTATGACATTTTTGATAATTTAATTATGTACATAGTTTGGGGAGTTCTATGGCCATTTTTGAAGCTGCAGAAGCTGAAAAATGGAGGTGGCCAGCTTAGGTGTGTTTTGATTCACTGATTTTCTGAGTGCCTTCTTTGGTGGTGGCATAAATCATTAACTTAATATATAAATCCCATGACTTCCTGTGAAGGTAAGCCAAGTTCTGACTCTTAGTCTCCAGTAGGCCATAGAACTACGCAACTGAAGATACCTAGTAGTTGGGACCTACATTAGAGATGGTAGCTTCAAGGAACCATAAAGGGCTCTCCTCATAAAATAAATTAACTCATATATACAGTATCTTAATAGCATGTTCTTACTTTGCCTGAAACGCTATGCGTGTTAGTGGCTTTACATGAATGTAAAAACATCAATGCTAAGTACTCTCAAAACCCAATTTACCTCTTGTATATATATATAAATAAATAAAATAAAACTGCAGATACAGTAATTAATGGTGTTTCTCTATAAATAGAAAAATGCTTGAACATCTAATCCTTCATATTATTTAATAAAGGGACAATAAACCCTTGGTAGTTAACACAAAATATGGAAAAAATCTAGTTTTTATTTTGTTTGATATCCTGAAATGAAATGCCAATGCACCAGATGACCAAGTGCGTCTTGTGGCTGGCTGACTGGCAGTGAGTGATGTGGATGCAGAAGAATTTCAGTACATTCAGGGAATTATTTACAGATTGTAAATCCACTTACAATTGGAGTAAGCAGATCAAAGAGAGTGTAATTTTAAGCAAGAGAAAAACTCTTGAGAAGCCTAAAAAAAAACATGTAAAAAGTGCAAAAGATGTGAAGTTTACCAGAGGCCCATGACTATTCAATCTCCTTTTATGATAAATAAGAAATATTGCCTAAATAAGATTTTCAGATCAGCTGGGTTGTAATTGATACGATGGCTTGTGGTCCCACTGCAAGCAAGCAAAACTCACTCTATACATTCTCATGTGTTATCCATATGTAAAAAACCTTGTTCCTAAATGCTAATCTTCATCTGAAACGTTCCATTGATATGTGCAATAGAACCCATGAGCACCACACCAGAAATAAATATATCTTTGATATCCCCAGTTAGACTAAATCTGTGCAAACACTCCATGCAAATACAGAGGAGCCTCGGTTAACGAATTTAATTCGTTCCAGCACCAACCACATCATGTGAAACGCTTATCTTGCGAAACGAATTTCACCATTTAAAATAATTGAGATAAAATTAATCCATTCCACCACCAAAAGTCATCCATATGATATTCAATTTTTTTTATATTTTCATAGAAAATGGAGCAGCCTACCTGACATACACTGAATTTTAGATAGTTCATTTATTATGCACTCCATACCCATCTTGTGGGCCGTAGTGGAAAGGGTTACAGAGGCACATAATGAGCTCAGGGACTGAACCATACAATTTATTTAGCTAAGCAAGTTACAATCTTGATGAGCTAGTTACAAAATGCAATAGACATCGTCACATCATCATTGGGTTCGAGATCGACCACAAGTACAGTTTCTAAATTAAGCAACTGACATATGAGAAGAGCTAGTGTCACAATTGATATGTTTGTCCTGCACACCGTCCCCCCCCCCAATCCAGTGGGCAGCGATGAATAGGTTACAATCACTTAGTTACTACCAACAGTTAGCAAACTGGGGATATTTGGCTAAAATTTCTGGTAGCAGATCATTTTGAATGAAGTATTTACACATCTCTGGAGCATTTGTTATAGAATTGTCTCTGAATTCATGTATCTTTTCGCACTCCATCACATAGTGACAGAGAGTATGCGAATAATTTGTTGACACAGTTTACATTTGGTTAGGTCTACATCAGCAGATAATGAGAATTCCAGAGACTGTGAAACACCATACTGTTTTTGCTTTTATATACAGATGTTATATATAAGTATTTACATGTTTTGTTCACCATAACTGTACATCTAAGCTTGTATGGTGAGTAAAGGCACAAAGACGTAGGACCTCACACAGTCAGCTGATGGCTGCCGCCCTCAAGGCCAGACACACTAATATTTCTCCTCCAACAATACTGTGTGGTGTTATTATGCTATATACACACACATTATATATAAATATCTATCTGTTTTATTCACCATACAAGTAAAGTGGTATGGTGCCCAAAGACCACCGTGGTCATCAGTAAACAACATGGTAAGTCATGCAGACAACGCTCCTCCCTCACCAAAATGGCGGTTCCCAACCTACTCCTTTTGCTGTTTATACCCTATATACACATGTTATATATAAGTATCTACATTTGTGTTCACCATAGCAAACCACTAAGCTGGTATGGTGAGTACAGTCAATAAAAGGTGGCCACACACAGTCAGAAGACAATGCCACCACCCTCCCTCCCACAGCATTACTCCTCCCTCCATGGAGTACAGCACTAATTATCACCACAATCCTGCTATTATCAGAACCCTGGTCAGTTTTATCACAGTCAGGGGTCTTCTGTAATAATATTAGCGCTACATAATAGCATGAACAAGTATATTATGGCATTTTTAGGCGATGCTGTGAGTTCATGCTGCATGCGTCAGGCTTGGTAGCTTACTCAATACTGAGGCTCCTAACACCTGGGAGTTTGGCCCACGATTTTTTTAAAAATGGCGTCTGTTTACAAGAGCCCTGATGAAGGTGTGGTGAACCCCGTGTATCCGCGGGCCATTTAAATCTTGCATAGTACTCCAAAGCATCACATGATGCGATGCGCAACTTACTGCAAGTCGGTCAAAGCATAATATGATGCGATGCGCAGTTGAAGGGTTAACCTCCTCTATGTGAGTTGTCAATGAAGTTTCTCCTTGCATATCCTTACCTAACTCCATATTAGCCTTCAGGGTTCCTTGGAGTTGTTCACCATATGAGTATACTTTCTTGTTTATTTCTTCAAATTCACCACTCTTCATTTTCCGTGCCTCATTGTCTTTCACTAGTTCCTTGATGTGTGCCTCCTGTATCCTTACCTTATCAATCATGCTGATAGTTTCCTTACCTTGCTGGAAAATACTTCCTTTTAAATTACAAAACTCAATCTTGAGATCTTCATTTTCTTGTTCTAATCTAATTACCTTTTCTTCATAATTCTTTAGCATGTCCTCGATAATCATTAACCTGCTAAGAAAACCACCTTTCATTAGATCTTGTACTGAGAATCCTGAAAAACATTCTTTTGTTGGTGTGCTGTCCTCCCCTGTTGTGGCGGCTATCTTTGTTGTTGACATGCTGTATTGAAAGATCAACTTTTCTAGCCCAGATTTTTCATTCACTAACAATTATTTCTTATCTCTTAGTTTCTTTCCAAATTCCCTACACCTTCATGTATTCTGGGACACCAGAATGCACGGAATGGACACCAAGCAGCACATGGTCAAAGGAGGAGCTAGATAGTAAACGAGAAGGTCTTATAACAATAATGAGAGAGATTATAGCGAGAGCGGATAACGATAGATCACGACTGTTGATAGTCGGTGACTTCAACTTGAAATCCATAGACTGGGAATCATATGAAGCTAAAACAGAAGATTTTTGGACCTGTAGATTTGTAGACCTCATCCTGGAAACATTCTTGTATCAATATATTAAACAAGCTACGAGGATAAGGGAAGGGGACGTTCCCTCCATGCTAGATTTTATATTTACCAGGAAGGAGGAAGAGATATTTGACATTCAGTACCTTCCTCCCTTGGATAAAAGTGACCATGTCTTTTTGGGAATAAAGTATGCAATGCATTATAATCTGGAAGAAAATAAGGAGGTTGAAGCAGTTGAAAAACCTGACTTCAGGAGAGGACATTATGGCCACCTTAGAAATTTTTTTAGTGAGAATAATTGGACAGACTTGATGCTAGACAAGGAAGTGAATGAGATATATGTCAAGTTTTGTGAAATATATGATAAAGGCACAAAAAATTTATACCAAAACAGAGATGCAGAACTAGGAAACAGGATTGGTTAAACAGAAATTGCAAGAGGGCCAGAGACCAAAAGACACAAAAATGGAATCAATACAGGAAGAGGCCAAACCCCCAAACATACCACCGATACAAAGAAGTGAGAAACAACTACACGGCAGTGAGGAGAGAGGCAGAAAGAAATTTTGAAAAAGGGATTGCAGACAAATGTAAAACAGAACCAGGTCTATTCTATAAATTTATAAACAACAAATTGCAGGTAAAGGATAATATTCAGAGGTTGAAAATTGGAAATAGATTCACGGAAAATGAAAAGGAAATGTGTGAAACACTAAACGCAAAGTTCCAAAGTGTGTCTGTACAAAATGAAATCTTCAGGGAACCAGACACAATAAGAATTCCAGAGAACAACATAGAACACATAAAGGTGTCTAGAGACGAAGTGGAAAAAATGCTCAAGGAGCTAAGTAAGAACAAAGCACTTGGTCCAGATGGAGTTTCACCATGGGTTCTGAGAGAATGTGCACCTGAGCTCAGCATTCCACTTCAACTGATTTTTCAGGCATCCCTGTTTACAGGAGTTGTGGCTGATGTGTGGAAAAAGGCTAACATAGTTCCAATCTACAAAAGTGGAAGCAGGGAGACCCCCCTTAAGAAGCAAGAAGAGATGTTACAAAAGTTAAGAGAACCATTTTAACTCCCTACAACAGCAACACACTGCAACCCAAGACGAATCAGACCAACTTAAGCTCCTTGATTCTGTTATCATCTCATCACATGATTTTCCCCATGAAACTGACAGAGAAGACTATACTGCCATCGTGATCCAGGAATTGCGTACTAAGCTGAATTATTCAATCGAAGCAAGTGACATCAAGTCAGCTTATAGAGTGGGTACGAAATCATCTGGTACAAATAACAGGAAGATTCGTGTGAAGTTAGATAGCTGCTCCCTCAAGTCTGATCTTATTACTGCTGCAGTCGCTAAGAAATCCAATGTTTATGTGAACGAATGTCTAACCAGATTCAGACAAAATCTCTTATTTAAACTACGTGGAATCTGCAAAAGATCCCGTGCTATTAAACATTGTTTTGTGCGCGATGGTAAAATAATAGCTAGGAAAACTGACTCTGGAAAAACTTATGTCATAACCACTGAGGCACACCTCACTTCTTTCCTGGATGACTGTGGGATATCAGCTAAATAACCGGAACATAATTTGTAGTCTCACATACAACCAAAGTGTACTTAAGCTCTGCCTTTCCTTTCCAAAGGTTTTTTTTTTTATTTTTATTTTTTGTTTGTCATCTTTGCCTGTTTTACTCTTAATTATTTGGTCTTAGTTAATCCCCTTGTCACTAAACCTAGGGATTTTTATTACCCTGTTATATTTAAAGTAACTTGGTATTTGTTTTTTGTAATCATTTATTGGAATTAATTAATAGTATAATTGTTTTATAAGCATCTACCTCAGTATCATAGTAAAATCTTCCACATTAATATACTCTCACCCTGTTTATTTTTACACTTAGATTTATATTAGAGTAAATTTCAAGATTTACTTAGATTTACATGTCATCTTTTTTTTTCTCTCTCTCTCTCGGAATTATCTATTTGAGCTCACTCTGTTTTCTTAGTTCATACCAATTATAGGATTTTAATTAACCATTACTAAGCTAATTATCTTCAAGATCATTTACTTTATGATTATTATTTTCTTAATATTTTTTATTTTACACTTATATTATTTTTATTTTACATTTAATATCAGTCTCTACTGATTTTTTTTTTTTTATTTTATCTAACTTCTGTGTCCTTCCTGGCTATCTATTGGATCTTATTTTACTTCTAATTGTTACTATTTTATTGTATTTGCTTTTATTCTTGTGTTTTGCTATATCGTGTATCATCGTGATCCCTCTGCATCTCTATGCACACTGATATTGATCCTGATCAAAATCTTCTGTCTCATATCTACACCACCAGCACATTGATCATCATTATTGCAAGTATTTCACAGCACACCAGGCTAAAAACAAACTTCAAAATAACACCTGTTTATCAGTTTACAACCAAAATGTTAGATCACTTGGTAAACATTTTGACGATTTAAATGCATTACTCACAGCACTAGGTACTAACTTATCGTTCATTATTTTAACAGAACTTGGCTAAATAAAGACTATACCCAACTCTACAACTTAGCTGGTTATAAAGCCATTCATAACTGTAGGCCTAATAAAAAAGGTGGTGGCACAGCTATATATTACCGAGATACATTTATCTGCAACAGTGTTATTAGTGACAGAGATGACTACTGCGAATATACTTTTGCTCAGTTTACAATTAAATCCTTAAATCCTCTTTGACTATTGGAGCCATCTATAGATTTCCCAATACTAACATAGCTTCTTTCTCAGACAACCTAAGGAATCTTATTATTAACACAATCTCAACAAAACCACATCATTCTGGGAGGAGACTTTAATATTGACCTGGGTCAACAAAATTGCTCTCAAGTTGACTATTTCCTCAACAGCATGAACTCCTGTATGCTAATCCCCACAATCACCAAACCTACCCGAGTCACTCAAACATCAGCCACTACCTTGGATCACACATGGACAAACATAACAGCTCCCCTTGTATCTGGTATAATCTACGACAGAACACTGACCACTATCCTACCTTTCTCATAGCGAACATGGACATAACACCACCAAAAAGCAAAAAACTTTAATTCAGGCTACACAGTGAATAAGCCAGCTTCCAAGTGAAATCTTCGAGCATGCACTATTCGACAATATTACTGGCGATTCACTGTGAATTCACTAATAACCAGGATATAAATTCAACTTAGCCTAAGCCTCTTCCTCTCCAAACGATCTTTAGCTTCTCCAACCTTCATCTGCTCCCACGTCTTACCAAGCAAGTAACTGGACCAAAAGTTAAACAATCCATGGCTTACAAATGGCATACTCAAAGCATTCGACAAGAAACATGAATATGCAAAAGAAAACTTAGGATTGCTTAGTTTCAAGGGAAGTAGCTAAAAGCTACTCATCAATTAAGTACTCATCAAAAGGTACTCATTATTTTAATGTACAAATCGCCAGATGCAACGGCTGAGGAATTCACAGAACAGATAAACAAAATAGAGAAGAACCTCGTTGATAATTGGGAGAACCCAATACCTGAGATTATCTTCCTATGTGACTTAAACTTGCCTAGTCATCCAAGGTGGAGAAATAGCAAAACATACATATTATACCAGGAAATCTATCGAGACTTAACCAACCACAGATTAGAATTACTTAGATTCTGTGACGAATTTACACTCACTCAGCAGATATCGGAGCCAAGCGAGAAATATAAATATTCTCGATCTGGTCTTATACGAACAATGAAGACATATATCAGGCAGACCATTACGATATCAGATATACCATATACTCTGATCACAAGCTCATGGAAGTGCAAACTACCACCAATACCCAGAATAGACCTAACACGTTAATAAAAGCGAGAGGCGTTATTCAGTAAATTCAATTTTAATAATAAAAGGATAAACTGTGAGACAATAAACACAGGGAACTTAAAAACATTCCCTGGGGAACTGTTTTAAGTAATAAAAGTCCTCCAGAAGGATAGAAAACTGACTTCGGAAGCGTATCAAGTCTGTCTGAAACATGTTCCTTTGAGGAAAGCCTGAATGAGATCCAACGTAGAAAGAGAAACGCAGAAGACGCTATAAACGCAGGAAAAAAATAACGGACTGCTTATGCAGGACCACGAATTTCCCGTCAAAGAAGGAATAATTTAAATAGGGAGATTGAAGAATCGAAGCACGGAAATTGAAACATCATGACTGAACTGAAGAAAGGCAGTTTAGATACAGAAGAAAATTCAGGAATAAAGAAAAAGCCAATATCATTCTTCACATATGCGAAATCAAAAGCAATAACTACTGCCAAGATTGGACCTATTCGTACAAGTGAGGGTTCATACGCACGGAGGCTGACAAAGTAATATATGGGGAGAATCATAAAAAGCAGTATGAGGACATGTTTAGCCCTCCAGTAAACAACATGAAAGTAGAAGATCCGACAAATTGCTTATGCGACTTCGATATCCAAACCCATTGTAAATATAACAAAGCACTC
>WNGS01000923.1:91373-107891 GCA_020271785.1 Procambarus virginalis | reverse complement strand
CAAGACTCCCACACAATGTTAAGTAACAACACTCCCACACAATGTTAAGTAACGACACTCCCACACAATGTTAAGTAACAAGACTCTCACACAATGTTAAGTAACAAGACTTCCACACAATGTTAAGTGTTAAGTAACAAGACTCCCACACAATGTTAAGTGTTAAGTAACAAGACTCCCACACAATGTTAAGTAACAACACTCCCACACAATGTTAAGTAACAAGACTCCCACACAATGTTAAGTAACAAGACTCCCACACAATGTTAAGTAACAACACTCCCACACAATGTTAAGTAACAAGACTCCCACACAATGTTAAGTAACAAGACTCCCACACAATGTTAAGTAACAAGACTCCCACACAATGTTAAGTAACAAGACTCCCACACAATGTTAAGTGTTAAGTAACAAGACTCCCACACAATGTTAAGTAACAAGACTCCCACACAATGTTAAGTAACAAGACTCCCACACAATGTTAAGTAACAAGACTCCCACACAATGTTAAGTAACAAGACTCCCACACAATGTTAAGTAACAAGACTCCCACACAATGTTAAGTAACAAGACTCCCACACAATGTTAAGTAACAAGACTCCCACACAATGTTAAGTAACAAGACTCCCACACAATGTTAAGTAACAAGACTCCCACACAATGTTAAGTAACAAGACTCCCACACAATGTTAAGTAACAAGACTCCCACACAATGTTAAGTGTTAAGTAACAAGACTCCCACACAATGTTAAGTAACAAGACTCCCACACAATGTTAAGTAACAAGACTCCCACACAATGTTAAGTAACAAGACTCCCACACAATGTTAAGTAACAAGACTCCCACACAATGTTAAGTAACAAGACTCCCACACAATGTTAAGTAACAAGACTCCCACACAATGTTAAGTAACAAGACTCCCACACAATGTTAAGTAACAAGACTCCCACACAATGTTAAGTAACAACACTCCCACACAATGTTAAGTAACAAGACTCCCACACAATGTTAAGTAACAAGACTCCCACACAATGTTAAGTAACAAGACTCCCACACAATGTTAAGTAACAAGACTCCCACACAATGTTAAGTAACAAGACTCCCACACAATGTTAAGTAACAAGACTCCCACACAATGTTAAGTGTTAAGTAACAAGACTCCCACACAATGTTAAGTAACAAGACTCCCACACAATGTTAAGTAACAAGACTCCCACACAATGTTAAGTAACAAGACTCCCACACAATGTTAAGTGTTAAGTAACAAGACTCCCACACAATGTTAAGTAACAAGACTCCCACACAATGTTAAGTAACAAGACTCCCACACAATGTTAAGTAACAAGACTCCCACACAATGTTAAGTAACAAGACTCCCACACAATGTTAAGTAACAAGACTCCCACACAATGTTAAGTAACAAGACTCCCACACAATGTTAAGTAACAAGACTCCCACACAATGTTAAGTAACAAGACTCCCACACAATGTTAAGTAACAAGACTCCCACACAATGTTAAGTAACAAGACTCCCACACAATGTTAAGTAACAAGACTCCCACACAATGTTAAGTAACAAGACTCCCACACAATGTTAAGTAACAAGACTCCCACACAATGTTAAGTGTTAAGTAACAAGACTCCCACACAATGTTAAGTAACAAGACTCCCACACAATGTTAAGTAACAAGACTCCCACACAATGTTAAGTAACAAGACTCCCACACAATGTTAAGTAACAACACTCCCACACAATGTTAAGTAACAAGACTCCCACACAATGTTAAGTAACAAGACTCCCACACAATGTTAAGTAACAACACTCCCACACAATGTTAAGTAACAAGACTCCCACACAATGTTAAGTAACAAGACTCCCACACAATGTTAAGTAACAAGACTCCCACACAATGTTAAGTGTTAGTAACAAGACTCCCACACAATGTTAAGTAACAAGACTCCCACACAATGTTAAGTAACAAGACTCCCACACAATGTTAAGTGTTAAGTAACAAGACTCCCACACAATGTTAAGTAACAAGACTCCCACACAATGTTAAGTAACAAGACTCCCACACAATGTTAAGTAACAAGACTCCCACACAATGTTAAGTAACAACACTCCCACACAATGTTAAGTAACAAGACTCCCACACAATGTTAAGTAACAAGACTCCCACACAATGTTAAGTAACAAGACTCCCACACAATGTTAAGTAACAAGACTCCCACACAATGTTAAGTGTTAAGTAACAAGACTCCCACACAATGTTAAGTAACAACACTCCCACACAATGTTAAGTAACAAGACTCCCACACAATGTTAAGTAACAAGACTCCCACACAATGTTAAGTGTTAAGTAACAAGACTCCCACACAATGTTAAGTGTTAAGTAACAAGACTCCCACACAATGTTAAGTGTTAAGTAACAAGACTCCCACACAATGTTAAGTGTTAAGTAACAAGACTCCCACACAATGTTAAGTGTTAAGTAACAAGACTCCCACACAATGTTAAGTGTTAAGTAACAAGACTCCCACACAATGTTAAGTGTTAAGTAACAAGACTCCCACACAATGTTAAGTGTTAAGTAACAACACTCCCACACAATGTTAAGTAACAAGACTCCCACACAATATTAAGTATCAAGACTCCCACACAATGTTAAGTAACAACACTCCCACACAATGTTAAGTAACAACACTCCCACACAATGTTAAGTAACAAGACTCCCACACAATGTTAAGTAACAAGACTCCCACACAATGTTAAGTGTTAAGTAACAAGACTCCCACACAATGTTAAGTGTTAAGTAACAAGACTCCCACACAATGTTAAGTAACAACACTCCCACACAATGTTAAGTAACAAGACTCCCACACAATGTTAAGTAACAAGACTCCCACACAATGTTAAGTAACAACACTCCCACACAATGTTAAGTAACAAGACTCCCACACAATGTTAAGTAACAAGACTCCCACACAATGTTAAGTAACAAGACTCCCACACAATGTTAAGTAACAAGACTCCCACACAATGTTAAGTGTTAAGTAACAAGACTCCCACACAATGTTAAGTAACAACACTCCCACACAATGTTAAGTAACAAGACTCCCACACAATGTTAAGTAACAAGACTCCCACACAATGGTAAGTAACAAGACTCCCACACAATGTTAAGTAACAAGACTCCCACACAATGTTAAGTAACAAGACTCCCACACAATGTTAAGTAACAAGACTCCCACACAATGTTAAGTAACAAGACTCCCACACAATGTTAAGTAACAAAACTCCCACACAATGTTAAGTAACAAGACTCCCACACAATGTTAAGTATCAAGACTCCCACACAATTTTAAGTGTTAAGTAACAAGACTCCCACACAATGTTAAGTAACAAGACTTCCACACAATGTTAAGTAACAAGACTCCCACACAATGTTAAGTAACAAGACTCCCACACAATGTTAAGTAACAAGACTCCCACACAATGTTAAGTAACAAGACTCCCACACAATGTTAAGTAACAAGACTCCCACACAATGTTAAGTAACAAGACTCCCACACAATGTTAAGTAACAAGACTCCCACACAATGTTAAGTAACAACACTCCCACACAATGTTAAATAACAAGACTCCCACACAATGTTAAGTAACAAGACTCCCACACAATGTTAAGTAACAACACTCCCACACAATGTTAAGTAACAAGACTCCCACACAATGTTAAGTAACAAGACTCCCACACAATGTTAAGTAACAAGACTCCCACACAATGTTAAGTGTTAAGTATCAAGACTCCCACACAATGTTAAGTAACAAGACTCCCACACAATGTTAAGTAACAAGACTCCCACACAATGTTAAGTAACAAGACTCCCACACAATGTTAAGTGTTAAGTAACAAGACTCCCACACAATGTTAAGTAACAAGACTCCCAAACAATGTTAAGTAACAAGACTCCCACACAATGTTAAGTAACAAGACTCCCACACAATGTTAAGTAACAAGACTCCCACACAATGTTAAGTAACAAAACTCCCACACAATGTTAAGTAACAAGACTCCCACACAATGTTAAGTAACAAGACTCCTACACAATGTTAAGTAACAAGACTCCCACACAATGTTAAGTGTTAAGTAACAAGACTCCCACACAATGTTAAGTAACAACACTCCCACACAATGTTAAGTAACAAGACTCCCACACAATGTTAAGTAACAAGACTCCCGCACAATGTTAAGTAACAAAACTCCAACACAATTTAAGTGTTAAGTAACAAGACTCCCACACAATGTTAAGTAACAAGACTCCCACACAATGTTAAGTAACAAGACTCCCACACAATGTTAAGTAACAAGACTCCCACACAATGTTAAGTAACAACACTCCCACACAATGTTAAGTAACAAGACTCCCACACAATGTTAAGTAACAAGACTCCCACACAATGTTAAGTAACAAGACTCCCACACAATGTTAAGTAACAAGACTCCCACACAATGTTAAGTAACAAGACTCCCACACAATGTTAAGTAACAACACTCCCACACAATGTTAAGTAACAAGACTCCCACACAATGTTAAGTAACAAGACTCCCACACAATGTTAAGTAACAAGACTCCCACACAATGTTAAGTAACAACACTCCCACACAATGTTAAGTAACAACACTCTCACACAATGTTAAGTAACAAGACTCCCACACAATGTTAAGTAACAAGACTCCTACACAATGTTAAGTAACAAGACTCCCACACAATGTTAAGTAACAAGACCCCACACAATGTTAAGTAACAAGACTCCCACACAATGTTAAGTGTTAAGTAACAAGACTCCCACACAATGTTAATAACAAAACTCCTACACAATGTTAAGTAACAAGACTCCCACACAATGTTAAGTAACAAGACTCCTACACAATGTTAAGTAAAAAGACTCCCACACAATGTTAAGTAAAAAGACTCCCACACAATGTTAAATAACAAGACTCCCACACAATGTTAAATAACAAGACTCCTACACAATGTTAAGTTTCAAAACTCCTACACAGTGGTACAACAGTTGCCGGCCGCAGTGTACAAAGAAAGTCACTAAGAGGATCAGGTTGAAAAGAAAACACAAACGAAATTACAGAAGTAAAATAATAAATGGTCAAGCAGACACGACACGCCCAACAAAGAACAAATTATTGAAACAGAGACATTAAAGAAATAAAGTAGCGGCTGAAGGAATCATACCAGACTGAAAAATAAGGTTTGAACAGTAAGACATACAAGAGATAAAAAAGAACAAAACATATTTCGTCACATTTGCGAACTCAAAACAATAAACCTCCGCCGCATTGGACCTATTCTTACAAGTGAAGATCGAGCACACAATGTGTCAACTTTGTGAAAGAGAAAACATGCACTCCCTTGAACATTATATTAAAGAATGTCCCATATTGTCTGACTTTCGCCCTCCTGGGCTGAGGTATGCTGAACTGTGTAAATACTACATGAGTACTGGAACACTTGATGGTATATTGCACTAGTTCCCAAGATTGACCATGTAATGTATAATTATACAATGTATATATGTGATATAACCATAACCTGAGCTTGTAAAAGCATCTTAATCACCTTCAGTGGTTATGTGCTCAATAACACACTAGTTTCTGTAGCAGCTACCTTACCTTGTCAGAGTAGGAGAGACATAGATGTGTATATATATATATATATATATATATATATATATATATATATATATATATATATATATATATATATTGTGACGATAATCTCTTATCAGAGATTTAGCCTGCCATTTCTGCGAATCACTCCTGTCCTCATCAACGTACATGATACGTTTGTGGTGGCTAAACGTATTATAAGCTCGCCACACGTACCAGCAACTCCCTCCTTCCCCCCCACTGCTGCACCTGGTCGACGCGCCGAACCCTGCAACGGCCTAACTAGCGACTGCGACCATCCAGCTTCCTCATTGGCCGCCAACCAACACTCCACTCCGGCTCCCCACCAATCACAAGACCTCACCAGTTATTGTTGGAGTCCCTTACGTTTCTGCCAGCCAGAATATTGTGTGCTCGCAAGCTGTGAACTCCTAAGTGACTCACTCTGTGTGGTCAAGTAGAGGTTCATAGTTAGTGCATATATTCCAGCATTCATATTTTGCTTACTTTTGTATGTCAATTCTCCTCCCCATTAACGTAATCTATTTTCATGTTTATATTGTTTATTGTTTTTGCCAGTAAGCCAAGTTTTGCATTTATTTCAATTTGTGTTTTCTTATTGTTATTAAAATCCATATTTTTTATTATTGCTTTTCGTCTTTACAACCTTACCACAGATTACCAAATCACGCAGTCATTCTTTTTTTTCTCTTTTTTTTCCTTTTCTTTTTTTATATTATATGTGGCGCAGCAATGACAACTGCTAGTTGGAAGACTGCCGACCACCATTTCCAACTCGATTACCGTCACATATAAATGGGGGCCTGTCCACGGAGTCACCTATAAATGGAGTTCTGTCCACGGAGTCACTATTAAATAGAGATCTGTCCACGGAGCTTCACTCAGGTTTGGTAATGTGGTAAGCGCCCTTGGCTCTTATTTCCCTTGCTTCCATTATTCACATTAATCATTCTTTATTTTATATGGTGCTGTGTATATTGTACATTACGGGAATAGCATATGGTGAGAGTGAGACAACTTTGGATTACGTGGTGACTGTAGGCCGCAGTCATACTCTTAATTGTTCGTCTCCCCTTCCGTGTTATCCTCCGTGTTTAACATCTTTGTCCCCCAATATTTCTCACTTTTTGACAGATTATCACATAGGTACCTGGTACTGTGGTCTGTCTCCGGGTCAATAGCACCCAAGTCCTGCAATCCGACTCTAGGAGGAAAAAGAGGGCTTTAGATCCTCTAGCACGAACTATTATTGGCGAATTGGGACCTCGCCGATAGTTCTCGTCACCAGTTGACACATCGCACCCCTACTCGTCGGTCAGACTGATGGTATTTACTTANCAGCTGCCTCTAGCACATCATCACCAGTAACCTCTAGCACATCATCACCAGTGACCTCTAGCACATTATCACCAGCTGCCTCTAACACATCATCACCAGCGACCTCTAGCACATCATCACTAGCGACCTCTAACACATCATCACCAGCGACCTCTAGCACATCATCACCAGTGACCTCTAACACATCATCACCAGCGACCTCTAACACATCATCACCAGTGACCTCTACACATCATCACCAGCTGCCTCTAGCACATCATCACCAGCTGCTCTAACACACCATCACCAGCTGCCTCTAACACATCATCACCAGTGACCTCTAACACATCATCACCAGCGACCTCTAACACATCATCACCAGCGACCTCTAACACATCATCACCAGCGACCTCTAACACATCATCACCAGCGACCTCTAACACATCATCACTAGCGACCTCTAAACACATCATCACCATGACCTCTAACACATCATCACCAGTGACCTCTAACACATCATCACCAGCGACCTCTAACACATCATCACTAGCGACCTCTAAACATCATCACTAGCGACCTCTAACACATCATCACCAATGACCTCTAACACATCATCACCAGCGACCTCTAACACATCATCACCAGCGACCTCTAACACATCATCACCAATGACCTCTAACACATCATCACTAGCGACCTCTAACACATCATCACTAGCGACCTCTAACACATCATCACCAATGACCTCTAACACATCATCACCAGCGACCTCTAACACATCATCACCAGCGACCTCTAACACATCATCACTAGCGACCTCTAACACATCATCCAATGACCTCTAACACATCATCACCAGTGACCTCTAACACATCATCACCAGTAACCTCTAACACATCATCACCAGTGACCTCTAACACATCATCACCAGCGACCTCTAACACATCATCACCAGTGACCTCTAACACATCATCACCAGCGACCTCTAACACATCATCACCAATGACCTCTAACACATCATCACCAGTGACCTCTAACACATCATCACCAGTAACCTCTAACACATCATCACCAGTGACCTCTAACACATCATCACCAGTGACCTCTAACACATCATCACAGCGACCTCTAACACATCATCACCAGTGACTCTAACACATCATCACCAGTGCCTCTAACACATCATCACCAGTGACCTCTAACACATCATCACCAGTGACCTCTAACACATCATCACCAGTGACCTCTAACACATCATCACCAGTGACCTCTAACACATCATCACCAGTGACCTCTAACACATCATCACCAGTGACCTCTAACACATCATCACCAGTGACCTCTAACACATCATCACCAGTGACCTCTAGCACATCATCACTAGTGACCTCTAACACATCATCACCAGTGACCTCTAGCACATCATTACCAGTGACCTCTAACACATCATCACCAGCTGCCTCTAGCACATCATCACCAGCTGCCTCTAACACATCATCACCAGTGACCTCTAGCACATCATTACCAGTGACCTCTAACACATCATCACCAGTGACCTCTAACACATCATCACTAGCGACTTCTAACACATCATCACCAGCGACCTCTAAAACATCATCACCAGCGACCTCTAGCACATCATCACCAGTGACCTCTAACACATCATCACCAGCTGCCTCTAACACATCATCACCAGTGACCTCTAACACATCATCACCAGTGACCTCTAACACATCATCACCAGCTGCCTCTAGCACATCATCACCAGTGACCTCTAACACATCATCACTAGCGACCTCTACACATCATCACCAATGACCTCTAACACATCATCACCAGCGACCTCTAACACATCATCACCAGCGACCTCTAACACATCATCACCAATGACCTCTAACACATCATCACTAGCGACCTCTAACACATCATCACTAGCGACCTCTAACATCATCACCAATGACCTCTAACACATCATCACCAGCGACCTCTAACACATCATCACCAGCGACCTCTAACAATCATCACTAGCGACCTCTAACACATCATCACCAATGACCTCACAAGACTCCCACACAATGTTAAGTGTTAAGTAACAAGACTCCACACAATGTTAAGTAACAAGACTCCCACACAATGTTAAGTAACAGACTCCCCCACAATGTAAGTATCAAGACTCACACACAATGTTAAGTAACACGACTCCTACACAATGTTAAGTAACAAGACTACCACACAATGTTAAGTAACAACACACCACACAATGTTGAGTACCAAGACTCCCACACAATGTTAAGTATCAAGACTACCACACAATGTTAAGTAACAAGACTCCACACAATGTTAAGTAACAAGACTCCCACACAATGGTAAGTAACAAGACTCCCACACAATGTTAAGTAACAAGACTCCCACACAATGTTAAGTAACAAGACTCCCACACAATGTTAAGTATCAAGACTCCCACACAATGTTAAGTAACAAGACTCCCACACAATGTTAAGTGTTAAGTAACAAGACTCCCACACAATGTTAAGTAACAAGACTCCCACACAATGTTAAGTACAAGACTCCCACACAATGTTAAGTAACAAGACTCCACACAATGTTAAGTAACAAGACTCCCACACAATGTTAAGTAACAAGACTCCCACACAATGTTAAGTGTTAAGTAACAAGACTCCCACACAATGTTAAGTAACAAGACTCCCACACAATGTTAAGTAACAAGACTCCCACACAATGTTAAGTATCAAGACTCCCACACAATGTTAAGTAACAAGACTCCCACACAATGTTAAGTAACAAGACTCCCACACAATGTTAAGTAACAAGACTCCCACACAATGTTAAGTGTTAAGTAACAAGACTCCCACACAATGTTAAGTAACAAGACTCCCACACAATGTTAAGTAACAAGACTCCCACACAATGTTAAGTAACAAGACTCCCACACAATGTTAAGTAACAACGACTCCCACACAATGTTAAGTAACAAGACTCCCACACAATGTTAAGTAACAAGACTCCCACACAATGTTAAGTAACAAGACCCACACAATGTTAAGTAACAAGACTCCCACACAATGTTAAGTAACAAGACTCCCACACAATGTTAAGTGTAAGTAACAAGACTCCCACACAATGTTAAGTAACAAGACTCCCACACAATGTTAAGTAACAAGACTCCCACACAATGTTAAGTAACAAGACTCCTACACAATGTTAAGTAACAAGACTCCCACACAATGTTAAGTGATAAGTAACAAGACTCCCACACAATGTTAAGTAACAAGACTCCCACACAATGTTAAGTAACAAGACTCCCACACAATGTTAAGTAACAAGACTCCCACACAATGTTAAGTGATAAGTAACAAGACTCCCACACAATGTTAAGTAACAAGACTCCCACACAATGTTAAGTAACAAGACTACCACACAATGTTAAGTAACAACACACCCACACAATGTTAAGTAACAAGACTCCCACACAATGTTAAGTATCAAGACTCCCACACAATGTTAAGTAACAAGACTCCCACACAATGTTAAGTAACAAGACTCCCACACAATGGTAAGTAACAAGACTCCCACACAATGTTAAGTAACAAGACTCCCACACAATGTTAAGTAACAAGACTCCCACACAATGTTAAGTAACAAGACTCCCACACAATGTTAAGTAACAAGACTCCCACACAATGTTAAGTGTTAAGTAACAAGACTCCCACACAATGTTAAGTAACAAGACTCCCACACAATGTTAAGTATCAAGACTCCCACACAATGTTAAGTATCAAGACTCCCACACAATGTTAAGTAACAAGACTCCCACACAATGTTAAGTAACAAGACTCCACACAATGTTAAGTGTTAACTAACAAGACTCCCACACAATGTTAAGTAACAAGACTCCCACACAATGTTAAGTAACAAGACTCCCACACAATGTTAAGTAACAAGACTCCCACACAATGTTAAGTATCAAGACTCCCACACAATGTTAAGTATCAAGACTCCCACACAATGTTAAGTAACAAGACTCCCACACAATGTTAAGTGTTAAGTAACAAGACTCCCACACAATGTTAAGTAACAAGACTCCCACACAATGTTAAGTAACAAGACTCCCCACAATGTTAAGTATCAAGACTCCACACAATGTTAAGTAACACGACTCCTACACAATGTTAAGTAACAAGACTCCCACACAATGTTAAGTAACAAGACTCCCACACAATGTTAAGTAACAAGACTCCAACACAATGTTAAGTAACAAGACTCCTACACAATGTTAAGTAACAAGACTCCTACACAATGTTAAGTGATAAGTAACAAGACTCCCACACAATGTTAAGTAACAAGACTCCCACACAATGTTAAGTAACAAGACTCCAACACAATGTTAAGTAACAAGACTCCTACAGAATGTTAAGTAACAAGACTCCCACACAATGTTAAGTGATAAGTAACAAGACTCCCACACAATGTTAAGTAACAAGACTCCCACACAATGTTAAGTAACAAGACTACCACACAATGTTAAGTAACAACACCCCACACAATGTTAAGTACAAGACTCCCACACAATGTTAAGTAACAAGACTCCCACACAATGTTAAGTAACAAGACTCCCACACAATGTTAAGTAACAAGACTCCCACACAATGTTAAGTAACAAGACTCCCACACAATGTTAAGTAACAAGACTCCCACACAATGTTAAGTGTTAAGTAACAAGACTCCCACAATGTTAAGTGTTAAGTAACAAGACTCCCACACAATGTTAAGTGTTAAGTAACAAGACTCCCACACAATGTTAGGTAACAACACTCCCACACAATGTTAAGTAACAACACTCCCACACAATGTTAAGTAACAAGACTCCCACACAATGTTAAGTAACAAGACTCCCACACAATGTTAAGTGTTAAGTAACAAGACTCCCACACAATGTTAAGTGTTAAGTAACAAGACTCCCACACAATTTCAAGTGTTAAGTAACAACACTCCCACACAATGTTAAGTAACAAGACTCCCACACAATATTAAGTATCAAGACTCCCACACAATGTTAAGTATCAAGACTCCCACACAATGTTAAGTAACAAGACTCCCACACAATGTTAAGTGTTAAGTAACAAGACTCCCACACAATGTTAAGTAACAAGACTCCCACACAATGTTAAGTATCAAGACTCCCACACAATGTTAAGTATCAAGACTCCCACACAATGTTAAGTATCAAGACTCCCACACAATGTTAAGTAACAAGACTGCCACACAATGTTAAGTGTTAACTAACAAGACTCCCACACAATGTTAAGTAACAAGACTCCCACACAATGTTAAGTAACAAAACTCCCACACAATGTTAAGTAACAAGACTCCCACACAATGTTAAGTAACAACACTCCCACACAATGTTAAGTATCAAGACTCCCACACAATGTTAAGTAATAACACTCCCACACAATGTTAAGTAACAACACTCCCACACAATGTTAAGTATCAAGACTCCCACACAATGTTAAGTAACAACACTCCCACACAATGTTAAGTAACAACACTCCGACACAATATTAAGTAACAACACTCCCACACAATGTTAAGTAACAAGACTCCCACACAATGTTAAGTATCAAGACCCACACACAATGTTAAGTAACAAGACTCCCACACAATGTTAAGTAACAAGACTCCCACACAATGTTAAGTAACAAGACTCCCACACAATGTTAAGTAACAAGACGCCCACACAATGTTCAGTAACAAGACTCCCACACAACGTTAAGTAACAAGACTCCCACACAATGTTAAGTGTTAAGTAACAAGACTCCCACACAATGTTAAGTAACAAGACTCCCACACAATGTTAAGTATCAAGACTCCCACACAATGTTAAGTATCAAGACTCCCACACAATGTTAAGTATCAAGATTCCCACACAATGTTAAGTAACAAGACTGCCACACAATGTTAAGTGTTAACTAACAAGACTCCCATACAATGTTAAGTAACAAGACTCCCACACAATGTTAAGTAACAAGACTCCCACACAATGTTAAGTATCAAGACTCCCACACAATGTTATGTATCAAGACTCCCACACAATGTTAAGTATCAAGACTCCCACACAATGTTAAGTAACAAGACTCCCACACAATGTTAAGTGTTAAGTAACAAGACTCCCACACAATGTTAAGTAACAAGACTCCCACACAATGTTAAGTAACAAGACTCCCCCACAATGTTAAGTATCAAGACTCACACACAATGTTAAGTAACACGACTCCTACACAATGTTAAGTAACAAGACTCCCACACAATGTTAAGTAACAAGACTCCCACACAATGTTAAGTAACAAGACTCCAACACAATGTTAAGTAACAAGACTCCTACACAATGTTAAGTAACAAGACTCCTACACAATGTTAAGTGATAAGTAACAAGACTCCCACACAATGTTAAGTAACAAGACTCCCACACAATGTTAAGTAACAAGACTCCAACACAATGTTAAGTAACAAGACTCCTACAGAATGTTAAGTAACAAGACTCCCACACAATGTTAGTGATAAGTAACAAGACTCCCACACAATGTTAAGTAACAAGACTCCCACACAATGTTAAGTAACAAGACTACCACACAATGTTAAGTAACAACACACCCACACAATGTTGAGTACCAAGACTCCCACACAATGTTAAGTATCAAGACTCCCACACAATGTTAAGTATCAAGACTCCCACACAATGTTAAGTAACAAGACTCCCACACAATGGTAAGTAACAAGACTCCCACACAATGTTAAGTAACAAGACCCCACACAATGTTAAGTGTTAAGTAACAAGACTCCCACACAATGTTAAGTGTTAAGTAACAGACTCCCACACAATGTTAAGTGTTAAGTACAAGACTCCCACACAATGTTAGGTAACAACACTCCCACACAATGTTAAGTACAACACTCCCACACAATGTTAAGTAACAAGACTCCCACACAATGTTAAGTAACAAGACTCCCTCACAATGTTAAGTGTTAAGTAACAAGACTCCCACAATGTTAAGTGTTTAAGTAACAAGACTCCCCACAATTTCAAGTGTTAAGTAACAACACTCCCACACAATGTTAAGTAACAAGACTCCCACACATATTAAGTATCAAGACTCCCACACAATGTTAAGTATCAAGACTCCCACACAATGTTAAGTAACAAGACTCCCACACAATGTTAAGTGTTAAGTAACAAGACTCCCACACAATGTTAAGTAACAAGACTCCCACACAATGTTAAGTATCAAGACTCCCACACAATGTTAAGTATCAAGACTCCCACACAATGTTAAGTATCAAGATTCCCACACAATGTTAAGTAAACCACTGGCACACAATGTTAAGTGTTAACTAACGACTCCCACACAATGTTAAGTAACAAGACTCCCACACAATGTTAAGTAACAAAACTCCCACACAATGTTAAGTAACAAGACGCCCACACAATGTTAAGTAACAACACTCCGACACAATGTTAAGTATCAAGACTCCCACACAATGTTAAGTAATAACACTCCCACACAATGTTAATAACAACACTCCCACCATGTTAAGTATCAAGACTCCCACACAATGTTAAGTAACAACACTCCCACACAATGTTAAGTAAACAACTCCGACACAATATTAAGTAACACCTCCACACAATGTTAAGTAACAAGACTCCCACACAATGTTAAGTATCAAGACCCCCACAAATGTTAAGTAACAAGACTCCCCACAATGTTAAGTAACAAGACTCCCACACAATGTTAAGTAACAAGACTCCCACACAATGTTAAGTAACAAGACCGCCCACACAATGTTCAGTAACAGACTCCCACACAACGTTAAGTAACAAGACTCCCACACAATGTTAAGTGTTAAGTAACAAGACTCCCACACAATGTTAAGTAACAAGACTCCCACACAATGTTAAGTATCAAGACTCCCACACAATGTTAAGTATCAGACTCCCACACAATGTTTTAAGTATCAAGATTCCCACACAATGTTAAGTAACAAGACTGCCACACAATGTTAAGTGTTAACTAACAAGACTCCCATACAATGTTAAGTACAAGACTCCCACACAATGTTAAGTAACAAGACTCCCACACAATGTTAAGTATCAAGACTCCCACACATGTTATGTATCAAGACTCCCACACAATGTTAAGTATCAAGACTCCCACACAATGTTAAGTACAAGACTCCCACACAATGTTAGTGTTTAAGTAACAAGACTCCCACACAATGTTAAGTAACAAGACTCCCACACAATGTTAAGTAACAAGACTCCCCCACAATGTTAAGTATCAAGACTCACACACAATGTTAATAACACGACTCCTACACAATGTTAAGTAACAAGACTCCCACACAATGTTAAGTAACAAGACTCCCACACAATTGTTAAGAACAAGACTCCAACACAATGTTAAGTAACAAGACTCCTACACAATGTTAAGTAACAGACTCCTACACAATGTTAAGTGATAAGTAACAAGACTCCCACACAATGTTAAGTAACAAGACTCCCACACAATGTAAGTAACAAGACTCCACACAATGTTAAGTAACAGACTCCTACAGAATGTTAAGTAACAAGACCCCACACAATGTTAAGTGATAAGTAACAGACTCCCACACAATGTTAAGTAACAAGACTCCCACACAATGTTAAGTAACAAGACTACCACACAATGTTAAGTAACAACACACCCACACAATGTTGAGTACCAAGACTCCCACACAATGTTAAGTATCAAGACTCCCACACAATGTTAAGTATCAGACTCCCACACAATGTTAAGTAACAAGACTCCCACACATTGTAAGTAACAGACTCCCACACAATGTTAAGTAACAAGACTCCCACACATGTTAAGTGTTAAGTAACAAGACTCCCACACAATGTTAGTGTTAAGTAACAAAACTCCCACACAATGTTAAGTGTTAAGTAACAGACTCCCACACAATGTTAGGTAACAACACTCCCACACAATGTTAAGTAACAACACTCCCACACAATGTTAAGTAACAAGACTCCCACACAATGTTAAGTAACAAGACTCCCTCACAATGTTAAGTGTTAGTAACAAGACTCCCACACAATGTTAAGTGTTAAGTAACAAGACTCCCCCACAATTTCAAGTGTTAAGTAACAACACTCCCACACAATGTTAAGTAACAAGACTCCCACACAATATTAAGTATCAGACTCCCACACAATGTTAAGTATCAGACTCCCACAATGTTAAGTAACAGACTCCCACACAATGTTAAGTGTTAAGTAACAGACTCCCACACAATGTTTAAGTAACAAGACTCCCACACAATGTTAAGTATCAAGACTCCCACACAATGTTTAAGTATCAAGACTCCCACACAATGTTAATATCAAGATTCCCACACAATGTTTAAGTACAAGACTGCCACACAATGTTAAGTGTTT
>WNGS01000923.1:42046-52927 GCA_020271785.1 Procambarus virginalis | reverse complement strand
GTAAGTAACAAGACTCCCACACAATGTTAAGTAACAAGACTCCCACACAATGTTAAGTAACAAGACTCCCACACAATGTTAAGTAACAAGACTCCCACACAATGTTAAGTAACAAGACTCCCACACAATGTTAAGTAACAAGACTCCCACACAATGTTAAGTAACAAGACTCCCACACAATGTTAAGTAACAAGACCCACACAATGTTAAGTAACAAGACCCACACAATGTTAAGTGTTAAGTAACAAGACTCCCACACAATGTTAAGTAACAAGACTCCCACACAATGTTAAGTAACAAGACTCCCACACAATGTTAAGTGTAAGTAACAAGACTCCCACACAATGTTAAGTAACAAGACCTCCACACAATGTTAAGTGTTAAGTAACAAGACTCCCACACAATGTTAAGTAACAAGACTCCCACACAATGTTAAGTGTTAAGTAACAAGACTCCCACACAATGTTAAGTAACAAGACTCCCACACAATGTTAAGTAACAAGACTCCCACACAATGTTAAGTAACAAGACTCCCACACAATGTTAAGTAACAAGACTCCCACACAATGTTAAGTGTTAAGTAACAAGACTCCCACACAATGTTAAGTGTTAAGTAACAAGACTCCCACACAATGTTAAGTGTTAAGTAACAAGACTCCCACACAATGTTAAGTAACAAGACTCCCACACAATATTAAGTATCAAGACTCCCACACAATGTTAAGTAACAAGACTCCCACACAATGTTAAGTGTTAAGTAACAAGACTCCCACACAATGTTAAGTGTAAGTAACAAGACTCCCACACAATAAGTGTTAAGTAACAAGACTCCCACACAATGTTAAGTAACAAGACTCCCACACAATGTTAAGTAACAAGACTCCCACACAATGTTAAGTAACAAGACTCCCACACAATGTTAAGTAACAACACTCCCACACAATGTTAAGTAACAAGACTCCCACACAATGTTAAGTAACAAGACTCCCACACAATGTTAAGTAACAAGACTCCCACACAATGTTAAGTAACAAGACTCCCACACAATGTTAAGTAACAAGACTCCCACACAATGTTAAGTAACAAGACTCCCACACAATGTTAAGTAACAAGACTCCCACACAATGTTAAGTAACAAGACTCCCACACAATGTTAAGTAACAAGACTCCCACACAATGTTAAGTGTTAAGTAACAAGACTCCCACACAATGTTAAGTAACAAGACTCCCACACAATGTTAAGTAACAAGACTCCCACACAATGTTAAGTAACAAGACTCCCACACAATGTTAAGTAACAAGACTCCCACACAATGTTAAGTAACAAGACTCCCACACAATGTTAAGTAACAAGACTCCCACACAATGTTAAGTAACAAGACTCCCACACAATGTTAAGTAACAAGACTCCCACACAATGTTAAGTAACAAGACTCCCACACAATGTTAAGTGTTAAGTAACAAGACTCCCACACAATGTTAAGTAACAAGACTCCCACACAATGTTAAGTAACAAGACTCCCACACAATGTTAAGTAACAAGACTCCCACACAATGTTAAGTAACAAGACTCCCACACAATGTTAAGTGTTAAGTAACAAGACTCCCACACAATGTTAAGTAACAAGACTCCCACACAATGTTAAGTAACAAGACTCCCACACAATGTTAAGTAACAAGACTCCCACACAATGTTAAGTAACAAGACTCCCACACAATGTTAAGTAACAAGACTCCCACACAATGTTAAGTAACAAGACTCCCACACAATGTTAAGTAACAAGACTCCCACACAATGTTAAGTAACAAGACTCCCACACAATGTTAAGTAACAAGACTCCCACACAATGTTAAGTAACAAGACTCCCACACAATGTTAAGTAACAAGACTCCCACACAATGTTAAGTGTTAAGTAACAAGACTCCCACACAATGTTAAGTAACAAGACTCCCACACAATGTTAAGTAACAAGACTCCCACACAATGTTAAGTAACAAGACTCCACACAATGTTAAGTAACAAGACTCCCACACAATGTTAAGTAACAAGACTCCCACACAATGTTAAGTGTAAGTAACAAGACTCCCACACAATGTTAAGTAACAAGACTCCCACACAATGTTAAGTAACAAGACTCCCACACAATGTAAGTAACAAGACTCCCACACAATGTTAAGTAACAAGACTCCCACACAATGTTAAGTAACAAGACTCCCACACAATGTTAAGTAACAAGACTCCCACACAATGTTAAGTAACAAGACTCCCACACAATGTTAAGTAACAAGACTCCCACACAATGTTAAGTAACAAGACTCCCACACAATGTTAAGTGTTAAGTAACAAGACTCCCACACAATGTTAAGTAACAAGACTCCCACACAATGTTAAGTAACAAGACTCCCACACAATCTTAAGTAAAAAGACTCCCACACAATGTTAAGTAACAAGACTCCCACACAATGTTAAGTAACAAGACTCCCACACAATGTTAAGTAACAAGACTCCCACACAATGTTAAGTAACAAGACTCCCACACAATGTTAAGTAACAAGACTCCCACACAATGTTAAGTAACAAGACTCCACACAATGTTAAGTAACAAGACTCCCACACAAATGTTAAGTAACAAGACTCCCACACAATGTTAAGTAACAAGACTCCCACACAATGTTAAGTAACAAGACTCCAACNTAGGGTGACCTCCCAAAGGAATTAGCACTTATAAGCTGTCTACCAACTCAACTTGTGGTCTGCCTTACATAAGAACATGAGATTAAAGGTAACTGCAGAAGGCCTATTGACCCATACGGGGCAGTTCCTATTTATATGCACCCAATCCCTTTCATATATATGTTTAACTTACGCTTGAAACAATCATGGGATCCAAATTTTACGTTATGCAGAATTGGTTTCACAAATCAACAGCCCTGTTACCAAACCAGCATTTGCCAAATTCTTTCCTAAATATAAACTATTCAATTTTACCCATTGTTCGTGTTCTGTCTTGTGTTGACACTATTAATACCCTACTAATATCCCCTCAAAATACTTTATAGATACGTTTATATTTTCCAAGGTTGCACTTGCAATAGAGTAGTTGGGTGCAAGTAGTGTGTGGTTGTTTATTGGGTGTAGTTATTGTATAAAATTCATGAATATTAACATCCGGTACTGCCCTCTAGGCGTAAACTAGAAGCAGAGGCAGTGCATGCTTTGGCCACGCATGAAAATGTAATTATTGCTGGGGATTTTAATGCTCATCATCAGAGTTAGGTGCGACTGGCCCAGCCAATGCAGATGGGCGCCATTTAGCTGCAGCTCTGCGAGAAGTACCGGAGATTACACTTCTCAACACTGGGGAACCCACTCACATTCAAGGTGGTTCCGTTGATCTTACATTAATCTCAACAGCACTCAAGCACCAGGCGAAGTGGGAAGTAGACCCGGTGATCACAGTGACCAGTATGCTACTGTCACAACACTACACATAGAACGACTTCCTACACCACCTGCACAACCTAGGTGGAATTTATAAAAAGCCAACTGGAATATATACCAAGAGAACTTGTAAAATGGTATGCAACATACACGCCACCTGAGGATTTGAATATACACGAGACCAATCTGCAGGAAGCCATTGCAACTGCTGCAAACAAAGCTATTCTAATCGTTATTCCGGGAAACCCAAAACGAAAGAACTATTGGTTCTATAGTAATGAAGTTAAAGAGCAAAACCACAGAGTCAACATCTTCCGAAAACATCTAAAGAGAAACCCCCACACCAGAAGGAAGAACTCTGCTAAGAGCGGTGTATCTGAAGCAAGACGAGTTTCTAGAGAAGTAAAGGAGGCAAGATGGTTTGAGTGGTGTCAAACTCTAAACGAACATAATAGTCTTGGCAAGATATGGGGTCAGATTAAAACTATATCAGGTCGACCAGCCCGACCACAGGCATGTATTCAACCATTGCAGGAGGCCGAGAGACTTGCCCTCCAATTTGCAAAAAGAACAGCTTCATATCAGCTTCCTTCAATGGTCAGAAGGAAACAAGAACAATTAAAACAACAGAGATTGACAGCCATCCATGAGAGCATAGCTACAAATGACGAATGTGACTGTCCCTTCACAAAACAAGAACTAATCAGAGCCAAAAAAGGTGATAAGGACACTGCACCAGGTGCTGATAACATTACATACTCAGTGATCTACTCGCAGGTCCTGCTGGAGAACAAGGGATATTGGACGTTATCAATGTATCTTGGCAGTAAGGCAAACTACCGACCTCTTGGAAGAAAGCTGACATCATTCCAATTCCTAAGCCGATAGAACCTGGCAATTACAGACCAATTGCATTAACTTCATGCATTAGTAAAACTGCAGAACGGATGGTATTGAATAGGTTACTGTGGAAGACTGGAGACCTGCATAAACACATATTTGGCATCACTAGAGGCGTAGGTACTGCCAACTGCATAGCAACATTACTAGGAACAGTTAACTCAGGTCTGTCTATAGTGACCTTCCTTGATCTAGAAAAAGCATTCGAACTTGCAAGCCTGCAAGCAATTTTACACACCTTAGTTAAAAAATGTGTAAAAGAAAATATGCTAGGATGGATTCAAGATTACCTAAGTCACAGGTATGCCAGAGTAAAGTTGGAAGGACAAGTGTCGGACTACCACTTGCATGAGAATGGGACTCCACAAGGAGGAGTCCTCAGTCCTAGTCTTTTTAACATCTTTATGGAAAACCTCGTTACGATGACATTTGCAGAAGGGGTTAAATTGCTAAGCTATGCTGATGATATAGCATTAGTCATTACAGGTCCTTCACTTTTAAATAAAGCATAAGAGGCGTTAGATAAAGTAACATCTGAATGCAGCATTTTAGGGCTAAAAATATCTGCACAGAAGTCTAAGGCAATGAGACTAGGTGGCAACACTCCAGACAGACACTTACACATTCAAGACATTAACCTTCAGTGGGTTAGACAATATCATTATCTCCGAGAAAGGATAGATTCTAAAATGACATTCAACAAGCAAATTCAATATCTGAAGAAGAAAGCAAAATCACGAATGAATATAATGAGAGCAATCACAGGGCCACGTTTAGGAGTGGAACACAAAGTATTAAGAATGTTTTACATACACGCCATTCATTCCTTAGTTGATTATGCAGCGCCTGCCTTACTCACTCTTTCTCCTGGTCAGTGGGCAAACGTTGAGGTTATTCAAAATAATGCAATGTGAGTCATAACAGGAGCTCCCAGATGGACTAAAATACAGAACCTAAGAATAGAAACCAAGCTAACGTGGATTGAAATAAGGTTAAAAGGGGTTGCTGCGTGCATGCTGACCAAGATATTGACTAGACCTAGAATCAGTTCACTTAAAGATATAATCACTGGAGCACTAACCTGGGACAGAAGAACCTCCAATAGCAAAAGGTGGACCCATTGTGCGATAAACACCAACAATACATTCGATTAACAAATACGGTCACTGAGAAGGGTGTCGACGAATTACATGCAGACTTTGTTATGCAAGCCCCTTGGGAATCTCTGCCAGCAGACTTTAAGATTATGGTTCTTGAAGGAAAAAAAGAACCAAACTAATCGTCATCTGCTATGTAATGTTGCACAGAGGCATATAGAAGCACACTTGGCATCTGACAGCTTCACACACTTCACAGATGGGTCAATAGACCAGCAGGTAAAGATACCGGAGCAGCAGTTAAAGCAGGAAACTCTGTAAATAGTTGGAGACTTTCAAATTGATGTTCAACTTTACAAACAGAGATGCTAGCCATTCAAAAAGTTTTGGAACATGCTCTTGCTGAACACCAACATGTTATCATACACACAGGTTTGAGAACTGCCATTGAAACCTTGCAACAAGAACACATACGTGATATTATCCATCTGATCACAAGTGTCATATCATTAATGCAAACACTCAAATGTCAAGGCCTTTGGGTGTTTGCATGGCCTTTGGCGCTTGGGTGTAGAGGCAGGAGTTGAAGACTCCTGCCTCTTGCTCTGCATCATCACTTCATCTGCGTAAGATATGTAGGATATATCCTAACTATAGGTTCTATCCTACAGTAGCGTGTGACCTACTTTATCCTGCTGTGTCACTGTACTTCAGCACTCTACGGTGATTATGTCCTACAGTAGCCTGTGACCAACTTTATCTTGCTGTATCACTGTACTTCAGCACTCTACGGTGATTATGTCCTACAGTAGCCTGTGACCAACTTTATCCTGCTGTGTCACTGTACTCCAGCACTCTACGGTGATTATGTCCTACAGTGGCCTGTGACCAAAGTTTATCCTGCTGTGTCACTGTACTTCAGCACTCTACGGTGATTATGTCCTACAGTAGCCTGTGACCAACTTTATCCTGCTGTGTCACTGTACTTCAGCACTCTACGGTGATTATGTCCTACAGTAGCCTGTCATCAACTTTATCCTGTTGTGTCACTGTACTTCAGCACTCTACGGTGATTATGTCCTACAGTAGCCTGTGACCAAAGTTTATCTCCCAGCAGTAAATACAAGACATGAATAATGTTTCTTAATATTTTTCAGATCACAGATAAATACACCAGGTGTTTTATTTAAATAAATTCCCACAGTAGGAACATATGTTACTGTAGAGCAGTAGAACTATATTCATACTATAGGTTACCCGGCGTGGCTCGGGTACATCTGTTTCCCATCTGACCTATCCATCCATATACTTATCCATGCATCTAACTATCCATCTATACATCTGTATATTTATTCATCTGTCCATCCGCCTATCTGTCCAACTTTTTATCGCTCTATCTATCCCTCCATCTAATTATCAATCTATTGGTCTATCCATCCATCTACTCATCTATCCATCCATAAATCCATATACCCATCTATCCATCCATATTTCTATTCATCTATCCATCTATTTGACCATTTTTGAATCCCTCCATCTATCCATCCACTTAACATCCATCCTTACATCTCTCCCTCTATTCATTCATCTATTTATTATTCCAGCTTCATGTCATCTATTAGATGACACGAAGCTGTGATATATATTTGCGTCTGTATGTGACACGAGAATAATAAAAAGTGGTGCCAGGACTGTGCCCTGAGGCACAGAGCCTTCCACTGTGCATGGACTTGAATTTTATATATATTTTGTTATTTTACTTTTTTTATACAGGAGTTCTTACATGGTTGTAAAGCCAGCAGCACGCATAGTGTTTCCGGCAGGTCCTTAGTTCCCCGGAATACGTCCCCGCCACATTAACAACCAGGTACCCATTCACTGCTGGGTGAACAGAGGCTACAGTTAAGGATTGGCGCCCAGTCAATCCTCCCGGCCAAATCGCTGGCGAAGTGCGGGGCGAGTGTTTTACCACTGATGCCAAGGGGACTGAGTGACCGTAACTCTTTGTGTTTGACAGGAAAATGAATATCCATCGCCCTACTATACCTATTATTCCTATTGATCTCGCGTCATGCAGGTCGGCGTTCAATCTCTGACCGTCCAAGTAGTTGGGCACCTTTCCTTTCTCCCGTCCCATCCCTAATCCTTATCCTGTTCCCTTCCCAGTACGATATAGCCGTAATGGCTTGGCACTTTTCCCTGATACTTCCCTCCCTCACTCCCTGGTCATAATTACCATATTCCACATCTGTATTGTGTTGCTCTAATCCATTCGTGGTGTTGTGATAGTGATCAAATAGGTGTGAGAGGCATCATCTTCCCGCTCTAAATTCCCTTTGACCAGGCCTGTGGAGGTCATTCCATTCACCTGGGCTGTGGAGGTCATACCATTCACCTGAGCTGTGGAGGTCATTCCATTCACCTGGGCTGTGGAGGTCATTCCATTCACCTGGGCTGTGGAGGTCATTCCATTCACCTGGGCTGTGGAGGTCATTCCATTCACCTGGGCTGTGGAGGTCATTCCATTCACCTGGGCTGTGGAGGTCATTACATTCACCTGGGCTGTGGAGGTCATTCCATTCACCTGGGCTGTGGAGGTCATTCCATTCACCTGGGCTGTGGAGGTCATTCCATTCACCTGGGCTGTGGAGGTCATTCCATTCACCTGGGCTGTGGAGGTCATTCCATTCACCAGGGCTGTGGAGGTCATTCCATTCACCAGGCCTGTGGAGGTCATTCCATTCACCAGGGCTGTGGAGGTCATCCCATTCACCTGAGCTGTGGAGGTCATACCATTCACCTGGGCTGTGGAGGTCATACCATTCACCTGAGCTGTGGAGGTTATTCCATTCATCAGGCCTGTGGAGGTCATTCCATTCACCAGGCCTGTGGAGGTCATTCCATTCACCAGGGCTGTGGAGGTTATTCCATTTGCCTGGGCTGTGGAGGTCATACCATTTGCCTGGGCTGTGGAGGTCATACCATTTGCCTGGGCTGTGGAAGTCATACCATTCACCAGGGTTGTGGAGGTCATTGTTCTCCATGAAACTGACGCCTCAACACTCTTCCAAAAGTATTGTGTCGTGGGTGATGTCAGTGCTACAGGTCTATAGTTATAGCCAGTGTTTTGCTCCCTCCCTTGTGTAGAGGGCCTATGTCTGCTGATTTAAGTGCTTCAGGATATCCCCCGAGTCCAAGCTCTTCCTCCACACTACACCAGGCACTTGTGGTACTGGCACTTTACTCCACACTACACCAGGCACTTGTGGTACTGGTACTTTACTCCACACTACACCAGACACACGTGGTACTGGCACTTTACTCCACACTACACCAGACACTCGTGGTACTGGCACTTTACTCCACACTACACCAGGCACTTGTGGTACTGGTTCTTTACTCCACACTACACCAGACACTCGTGCTACTGGCACTTTACTCCACACTACACCAGGCACTTGTGGTACTGGTACCTTACTCCACACTACACCAGGCACTTGTGGTACTGGTACTTTACTCCACACTACACCAGGCACTTGTGGTACTGGTACTTTACTCCACACTACACCAGGCACTTGTGGTACTGGTACTTTACTCCACACTACACCAGGCACTCCTGGTACTGGTACTTTACTCCACACTACACCAGATACTCGTGGTACTGGTACTTTACTCCACACTACACCAGACACTTGTGGTACTGGTACTTTACTCCACACTACACCAGGCACTCGTGGTACTGGCACTTTACTCCACACTACACCAGGCACTTGTGGTACTGGTACTTTACTCCACACTACACCAGACACTTGTGGTACTGGTACTTTACTCCACACTACACCAGACACTCGTGGTACTGGTACTTTACTCCACACTACACCAGACACTTGTGGTACTGGTACTTTACTCCACACTACACCAGGCACTTGTGGTACTGGTACTTTACTCCACACTACACCAGGCACTTGTGGTACTGGTACTTTACTCCACACTACACCAGGCACTTGTGGTACTGGTACTTTACTCCACACTACACCAGGCACTCATGGTACTGGCACTTTACTCTACACTACACCAGGCACTTGTGGTACTGGTACTTTACTCCACACTACA
Source organism: Procambarus virginalis (assembly GCA_020271785.1). Classification (NCBI taxonomy): domain Eukaryota; kingdom Metazoa; phylum Arthropoda; class Malacostraca; order Decapoda; family Cambaridae; genus Procambarus; species Procambarus virginalis. The sequence goes on along the minus strand of WNGS01000923.1, from coordinate 43,375 downwards.
CCAGGCACTCGTGGTACTGGCACTTTACTCCACACTACACCAGGCACTCGTGGTACTGGTACTTTACTCCACACTATACCAGGCACTTGTGGTACTGGTACTTTACTCCACACTACACCAGGCACTTGTGGTACTGGTACTTTACTCCACACTACACCAGGCACTTGTGGTACTGGCACTTTACTCCACACTACACCAGGCACTTGTGGTACTGGCACTTTACTCCACACTACACCAGGCACTCGTGGTACTGGTACTTTACTCCACACTACACCAGGCACTCGTGGTACTGGCACTTTACTCCACACTACACCAGACACTCGTGGTACTGGCACTTTACTCCACACTACACCAGACACTCGTGGTACTGGCACTTTACTCCACACTACACCAGGCACTTGTGGTACTGGTACTTTACTCCACACTACACCAGGCACTCGTGGTACTGGCACTTTACTCCACACTACACCAGGCACTTGTGGTACTGGTACTTTACTCCACACTACACCAGGCACTTGTGGTACTGGTACTTTACTCCACACTACACCAGGCACTTGTGGTACTGGCACTTTACTCCACACTACACCAGGCACTTGTGGTACTGGCACTTTACTCCACACTACACCAGGCACTCGTGGTACTGGTACTTTACTCCACACTACACCAGGCACTCGTGGTACTGGCACTTTACTCCACACTACACCAGACACTCGTGGTACTGGCACTTTACTCCACACTACACCAGACACTCGTGGTACTGGCACTTTACTCCACACTACACCAGGCACTTGTGGTACTGGTACTTTACTCCACACTACACCAGACACTCGTGGTACTGGCACTTTACTCCACACTACACCAGGCACTTGTGGTACTGGTACTTTACTCCACACTACACCAGGCACTTGTGGTACTGGTACTTTACTCCACACTACACCAGGCACTTGTGGTACTGGTACTTTACTCCACACTACACCAGGCACTGTGGTACTGGTACTTACTCCACACTACACCAGGCACTCCTGGTACTGGTACTTTACTCCACACTACACCAGATACTCGTGGTACTGGTACTTTACTCCACACTACACCAGACACTTGTGGTACTGGTACTTTACTCCACACTACACCAGGCACTCGGTACTGGCACTTTACTCCACACTACACCAGGCACTTGTGGTACTGGTACTTTACTCCACACTACACCAGACACTTGTGGTACTGGTACTTTACTCCACACTACACCAGACACTCGTGGTACTGGTACTTTACTCCACACTACACAGACACTTGTGGTACTGGTACTTTACTCCACACTACACCAGACAC
>WNGS01000923.1:0-39224 GCA_020271785.1 Procambarus virginalis | reverse complement strand
GCACTTGTGGTACTGGCACTTTACTCCACACTACACCAGGCACTTGTGGTACTGGCACTTTACTCCACACTACACCAGGCACTCGTGGTACTGGCACTTTACTCCACACTACACCAGGCACTGTGTGGTACTGGTACTTTACTCCACACTACACCAGGCACTTGTGGTACTGGCACTTTACTCCACACTACACCAGGCACTTGTGGTACTGGCACTTTACCCCACTACACAGGCACTTGTGGTACTGGTACTTTACTCCACACTACACCAGGCACTCGTGGTACTGGTACTTTACTCCACACTACACCAGGCACTTGTGGTACTGGCACTTTACTCCACACTACACCAGGCACTTGTGGTACTGGTACTTTACTCCACACTACACCAGGCAATTGTGGTACTGGTACTTTACTCCACACTACACCAGGCACTTGTGGTACTGGTACTTTACTCCACACTACACCAGGCACTTGTGGTACTGGCACTTTACTCCACACTACACCAGGCACTTGTGGTACTGGTACTTTACTCCACACTACACCAGGCACTCGTGGTACTGGTACTTTACTCCACACTACACCAGGCACTTGTGGTACTGGTACTTTACTCCACACTACACCAGGCACTTGTGGTACTGGTACTTTACTCCACACTACACCAGGCACTCGTGGTACTGGCACTTTACTCCACACTACACCAGGCACTTGTGGTACTGGTACTTTACTCCACACTACACCAGGCACTTGTGGTACTGGTACTTTACTCCACACTACACCAGGCACTTGTGGTACTGGTACTTTACTCCACACTACACCAGGCACTTGTGGTACTGGCACTTTACTCCACACTACACCAGGCACTTGTGGTACTGGCACTTTACTCCACACTACACCAGGCACTTGTGGTACTGGTACTTTACTCCACACTACACCAGGCACTCGTGGTACTGGTACTTTACTCCACACTACACCAGGCACTTGTGGTACTGGCACTTTACTCCACACTACACCAGGCACTTGTGGTACTGGTACTTTACTCCACACTACACCAGGCACTTGTGGTACTGGTACTTTACTCCACACTACACCAGGCACTTGTGGTACTGGTACTTTACTCCACACTACACCAGGCACTTGTGGTACTGGCACTTTACTCCACACTACACCAGGCACTTGTGGTACTGGCACTTTACTCCACACTACACCAGACACTCGTGGTACTGGCACTTTACTCCACACTACACCAGGCACTCGTGGTACTGGCACTTTACTCCACACTACACCAGGCACTTGTGGTACTGGTACTTTACTCCACACTACACCAGGCACTTGTGGTACTGGTACTTTACTCCACACTACACCAGGCACTTGTGGTACTGGTACTTTACTCCACACTACACCAGGCACTCGTGGTACTGGTACTTTACTCCACACTACACCAGGCACTTGTGGTACTGGTACTTTACTCCACACTACACCAGGCACTTGTGGTACTGGCACTTTACTCCACACTACACCAGGCACTTGTGGTACTGGCACTTTACTCCACACTACACCAGGCACTCGTGGTACTGGCACTTTACTCCACACTACACCAGGCACTTGTGGTACTGGTACTTTACTCCACACTACACCAGGCACTTGTGGTACTGGCACTTTACTCCACACTACACCAGGCACTTGTGGTACTGGTACTTTACTCCACACTACACCAGGCACTCGTGGTACTGGTACTTTACTCCACACTACACCAGGCACTTGTGGTACTGGCACTTTACTCCACACTACACCAGGCACTCGTGGTACTGGCACTTTACTCCACACTACACCAGGCACTTGTGGTACTGGCACTTTACTCCACACTACACCAGGCACTTGTGGTACTGGTACTTTACTCCACACTACACCAGGCACTCGTGGTACTGGCACTTTACTCCACACTACACCAGGCACTCGTGGTACTGGTACTTTACTCCACACTACACCAGACACTCGTGGTACTGGTACTTTACTCCACACTACACCAGGCACTTGTGGTACTGGTACTTTACTCCACACTACACCAGGCACTTGTGGTACTGGTACTTTACTCCACACTACACCAGGCACTTGTGGTACTGGTACTTTACTCCACACTACACCAGGCACTTGTGGTACTGGTACTTTACTCCACACTACACCAGGCACTTGTGGTACTGGTACTTTACTCCACACTACACCAGGCACTTGTGGTACTGGTACTTTACTCCACACTACACCAGGCACTCGTGGTACTGGTACTTTACTCCACACTACACCAGGCACTCGTGGTACTGGTACTTTACTCCACACTACACCAGCACTTGTGGTACTGGTACTTTACTCCACACTACACCAGGCACTCGTGGTACTGGCACTTTACTCCACACTACACCAGGCACTTGTGGTACTGGTACTTTACTCCACACTACACCAGACACTTGTGGTACTGGTACTTTACTCCACACTACACCAGGCACTCGTGGTACTGGTACTTTACTCCACACTACACCAGGCACTTGTGGTACTGGTACTTTACTCCACACTACACCAGGCACTTGTGGTACTGGTACTTTACTCCACACTACACCAGGCACTCGTGGTACTGGTACTTTACTCCACACTACACCAGGCACTTGTGGTACTGGTACTTTACTCCACACTACACCAGGCACTCGTGGTACTGGTACTTTACTCCACACTACACCAGACACTTGTGGTACTGGCACTTTACTCCACACTACACCAGGCACTTGTGGTACTGGCACTTTACTCCACACTACACCAGGCACTCGTGGTACTGGCACTTTACTCCACACTACACCAGGCACTTGTGGTACTGGTACTTTACTCCACACTACACCAGGCACTTGAGGTACTGGCACTTTACTCCACACTACACCAGGCACTTGTGGTACTGGCACTTTACTCCACACTACACCAGGCACTTGTGGTACTGGTACTTTACTCCACACTACACCAGGCACTCGTGGTACTGGTACTTTACTCCACACTACACCAGGCACTTGTGGTACTGGCACTTTACTCCACACTACACCAGGCACTTGTGGTACTGGTACTTTACTCCACACTACACCAGGCACTTGTGGTACTGGTACTTTACTCCACACTACACCAGGCACTTGTGGTACTGGTACTTTACTCCACACTACACCAGGCACTTGTGGTACTGGCACTTTACTCCACACTACACCAGGCACTTGTGGTACTGGCACTTTACTCCACACTACACCAGACGCTCGTGGTACTGGCACTTTACTCCACACTACACCAGGCACTCGCGGTACTGGCACTTTATTCCACACTACACCCGGCACTTGTGGTACTGGTACTTTACTCCACACTACACCAGGCACTCGTGGTACTGGCACTTTATTCCACACTACACCCGGCACTTGTGGTACTGGTACTTTACTCCACACAACACCAGGCACTCGTGGTACTGGTACTTTACTCCACACTACACCAGGCACTTGTGGTACTGGTACTTTACTCCACACTACACCAGGCACTTGTGGTACTGGCACTTTACTCCACACTACACCAGGCACTTGTGGTACTGGCACTTTACTCCACACTACACCAGACACTCGTGGTACTGGCACTTTACTCCACACTACACCAGGCACTCGTGGTACTGGCACTTTACTCCACACTACACCAGGCACTTGTGGTACTGGTACTTTACTCCACACTACACCAGGCACTCGTGGTACTGGTACTTTACTCCACACTACACCAGGCACTCGTGGTACTGGTACTTTACTCCACACTACACCAGACACTTGTGGTACTGGCACTTTACTCCACACTACACCAGACACTCGTGGTACTGGCACTTTACTCCACACTACACCAGGCACTCGTGGTACTGGCACTTTACTCCACACTACACCAGGCACTTGTGGTACTGGTACTTTACTCCACACTACACCAGGCACTCGTGGTACTGGTACTTTACTCCACACTACACCAGACACTCGTGGTACTGGCACTTTACTCCACACTACACCAGACACTCGTGGTACTGGTACTTTACTCCACACTACACCAGGCACTTGTGGTACTGGTACTTTACTCCACACTACACCAGGCACTTGTGGTACTGGTACTTTACTCCACACTACACCAGGCACTTGTGGTACTGGCACTTTACTCCACACTACACCAGGCACTTGTGGTACTGGCACTTTACTCCACACTACACCAGGCACTCGTGGTACTGGTACTTTACTCCACACTACACCAGGCACTCGTGGTACTGGCACTTTACTCCACACTACACCAGACACTCGTGGTACTGGCACTTTACTCCACACTACACCAGACACTCGTGGTACTGGCACTTTACTCCACACTACACCAGGCACTTGTGGTACTGGTACTTTACTCCACACTACACCAGACACTCGTGGTACTGGCACTTTACTCCACACTACACCAGGCACTTGTGGTACTGGTACTTTACTCCACACTACACCAGGCACTTGTGGTACTGGTACTTTACTCCACACTACACCAGGCACTTGTGGTACTGGTACTTTACTCCACACTACACCAGGCACTTGTGGTACTGGTACTTTACTCCACACTACACCAGGCACTTGTGGTACTGGTACTTTACTCCACACTACACCAGGCACTTGTGGTACTGGTACTTTACTCCACACTACACCAGGCACTTGTGGTACTGGTACTTTACTCCACACTACACCAGGCACTCGTGGTACTGGCACTTTACTCCACACTACACCAGGCACTTGTGGTACTGGCACTTTACTCCACACTACACCAGGCACTTGTGGTACTGGCACTTTACTCCACACTACACCAGGCACTCGTGGTACTGGCACTTTACTCCACACTACACCAGGCACTTGTGGTACTGGTACTTTACTCCACACTACACCAGGCACTTGTGGTACTGGCACTTTACTCCACACTACACCAGGCACTTGTGGTACTGGCACTTTACTCCACACTACACCAGGCACTTGTGGTACTGGTACTTTACTCCACACTACACCAGGCACTCGTGGTACTGGTACTTTACTCCACACTACACCAGGCACTTGTGGTACTGGTACTTTACTCCACACTACACCAGGCACTTGTGGTACTGGTACTTTACTCCACACTACACCAGGCACTTGTGGTACTGGTACTTTACTCCACACTACACCAGGCACTTGTGGTACTGGTACTTTACTCCACACTACACCAGGCACTTGTGGTACTGGCACTTTACTCCACACTACACCAGGCACTTGTGGTACTGGTACTTTACTCCACACTACACCAGGCACTTGTGGTACTGGCACTTTACTCCACACTACACCAGGCACTCGTGGTACTGGTACTTTACTCCACACTACACCAGGCACTTGTGGTACTGGTACTTTACTCCACACTACACCAGGCACTCGTGGTACTGGTACTTTACTCCACACTACACCAGGCACTTGTGGTACTGGTACTTTACTCCACACTACACCAGGCACTTGTGGTACTGGTACTTTACTCCACACTACACCAGGCACTTGTGGTACTGGTACTTTACTCCACACTACACCAGGCACTTGTGGTACTGGCACTTTACTCCACACTACACCAGGCACTTGTGGTACTGGTACTTTACTCCACACTACACCAGGCACTCGTGGTACTGGCACTTTACTCCACACTACACCAGGCACTTGTGGTACTGGCACTTTACTCCACACTACACCAGGCACTTGTGGTACTGGTACTTTACTCCACACTACACCAGGCACTCGTGGTACTGGTACTTTACTCCACACTACACCAGGCACTTGTGGTACTGGTACTTTACTCCACACTACACCAGGCACTTGTGGTACTGGCACTTTACTCCACACTACACCAGGCACTTGTGGTACTGGTACTTTACTCCACACTACACCAGGCACTTGTGGTACTGGTACTTTACTCCACACTACACCAGGCACTTGTGGTACTGGTACTTTACTCCACACTACACCAGGCACTTGTGGTACTGGTACTTTACTCCACACTACACCAGACACTCGTGGTACTGGCACTTTACTCCACACTACACCAGGCACTTGTGGTACTGGTACTTTACTCCACACTACACCAGGCACTTGTGGTACTGGTACTTTACTCCACACTACACCAGGCACTTGTGGTACTGGTACTTTACTCCACACTACACCAGGCACTTGTGGTACTGGTACTTTACTCCACACTACACCAGGCACTTGTGGTACTGGCACTTTACTCCACACTACACCAGGCACTGTGGTACTGGTACTTTACTCCACACTACACCAGGCACTGTGGTACTGGCACTTTACTCCACACTACACCAGGCACTCGTGGTACTGGCACTTTACTCCACACTACACCAGGCACTTGTGGTACTGGCACTTTACTCCACACTACACCAGGCACTTGTGGTACTGGTACTTTACTCCACACTACACCAGGCACTGTGGTACTGGTACTTTACTCCACACTACACCAGGCACTTGTGGTACTGGTACTTTACTCCACACTACACCAGGCACTTGTGGTACTGGTACTTTACTCCACACTACACCAGGCACTTGTGGTACTGGTACTTTACTCCACACTACACCAGGCACTTGTGGTACTGGTACTTTACTCCACACTACACCAGGCACTTGTGGTACTGGTACTTTACTCCACACTACACCAGGCACTTGTGGTACTGGTACTTTACTCCACACTACACCAGGCACTTGTGGTACTGGTACTTTACTCCACACTACACCAGGCACTTGTGGTACTGGCACTTTACTCCACACTACACCAGGCACTCGTGGTACTGGCACTTTACTCCACACTACACCAGGCACTTGTGGTACTGGTACTTTACTCCACACTACACCAGGCACTTGTGGTACTGGTACTTTACTCCACACTACACCAGGCACTTGTGGTACTGGCACTTTACTCCACACTACACCAGGCACTTGTGGTACTGGTACTTTACTCCACACTACACCAGGCACTCGTGGTACTGGTACTTTACTCCACACTACACCAGGCACTTGTGGTACTGGCACTTTACTCCACACTACACCAGGCACTTGTGGTACTGGCACTTTACTCCACACTACACCAGGCACTTGTGGTACTGGCACTTTACTCCACACTACACCAGGCACTTGTGGTACTGGTACTTTACTCCACACTACACCAGGCACTCGTGGTACTGGCACTTTACTCCACACTACACCAGGCACTTGTGGTACTGGTACTTTACTCCACACTACACCAGGCACTTGTGGTACTGGTACTTTACTCCACACTACACCAGGCACTTGTGGTACTGGTACTTTACTCCACACTACACCAGGCACTTGTGGTACTGGTACTTTACTCCACACTACACCAGGCACTTGTGGTACTGGTACTTTACTCCACACTACACCAGGCACTTGTGGTACTGGTACTTTACTCCACACTACACCAGGCACTCGTGGTACTGGTACTTTACTCCACACTACACCAGGCACTCGTGGTACTGGCACTTTACTCCACACTACACCAGGCACTTGTGGTACTGGTACTTTACTCCACACTACACCAGGCACTCGTGGTACTGGCACTTTACTCCACACTACACCAGGCACTTGTGGTACTGGTACTTTACTCCACACTACACCAGGCACTTGTGGTACTGGTACTTTACTCCACACTACACCAGGCACTTGTGGTACTGGTACTTTACTCCACACTACACCAGGCACTTGTGGTACTGGCACTTTACTCCACACTACACCAGGCACTCGTGGTACTGGTACTTTACTCCACACTACACCAGGCACTTGTGGTACTGGCACTTTACTCCACACTACACCAGGCACTTGTGGTACTGGCACTTTACTCCACACTACACCAGGCACTTGTGGTACTGGTACTTTACTCCACACTACACCAGGCACTCGTGGTACTGGTACTTTACTCCACACTACACCAGGCACTTGTGGTACTGGTACTTTACTCCACACTACACCAGGCACTTGTGGTACTGGTACTTTACTCCACACTACACCAGGCACTGTGGTACTGGTACTTTACTCCACACTACACCAGGCACTTGTGGTACTGGCACTTTACTCCACACTACACCAGGCACTTGTGGTACTGGTACTTTACTCCACACTACACCAGGCACTTGTGGTACTGGTACTTTACTCCACACTACACCAGGCACTTGTGGTACTGGTACTTTACTCCACACTACACCAGGCACTCGTGGTACTGGTACTTTACTCCACACTACACCAGGCACTTGTGGTACTGGTACTTTACTCCACACTACACAGGCACTTGTGGTACTGGCACTTTACTCCACACTACACCAGGCACTTGTGGTACTGGCACTTTACTCCACACTACACCAGGCACTCGTGGTACTGGCACTTTACTCCACACTACACCAGGCACTGTGGTACTGGTACTTTACTCCACACTACACCAGGCACTTGTGGTACTGGTACTTTACTCCACACTACACCAGGCACTTGTGGTACTGGTACTTTACTCCACACTACACCAGGCACTGTGGTACTGGTACTTTACTCCACACTACACCAGGCACTTGTGGTACTGGTACTTTACTCCACACTACACCAGGCACTTGTGGTACTGGTACTTTACTCCACACTACACCAGGCACTTGTGGTACTGGCACTTTACTCCACACTACACCAGGCACTGTGGTACTGGCACTTTACTCCACACTACACGGACACTCGTGGTACTGGCACTTTACTCCACACTACACCAGGCACTCGTGGTACTGGCACTTTACTCCACACTACACCGGCACTTGTGGTACTGGTACTTTACTCCACACTACACCAGGCACTCGTGGTACTGGCACTTACTCCACACTACACCAGGCACTTGTGGTACTGGTACTTTATCAACACAATACACTACACCAGGCACTCGTGGTATGGTACTTTACTCCACACTACACCAGGCACTTGTGGTACTGGTACTTACTCCACACTACACCAGGCACTTGTGGTACTGGTACTTTACTCCACACTACACCAGGCACTTGTGGTACTGGCACTTTACTCCACACTACACAGGCACTTGTGGTACTGGACTTTACTCCACACTACACCAGCACTCGTGGTACTGGTACTTTACTCCACACTACCCAGGCACTTGTGGTACTGGCACTTTACTCCACACTACACCAGGACTTGTGGTACTGGTACTTTACTCCACACTACACCAGGCACTTGTGGTACTGGTACTTTACTCCACATACACCAGGCATTGTGGTACTGGTACTTTACTCCACACTACACCAGGCACTTGTGGTACTGGCACTTTACTCACATACACCAGGCACTTGTGGTACTGGCACTTTACTCCACACTACACCAGACACTCGTGGTACTGGCACTTTACTCCACACTACACCAGGCACTCGTGGTACTGGCACTTTATTCCACACTACACCAGGCACTTGTGGTACTGGTACTTTACTCCACACTACACCAGGCACTTGTGGTACTGGCACTTTACTCCACACTACACNGGATAGATTCTAAAATGACATTCAACAAGCAAATTCAATATCTGAAGAAGAAAGCAAAATCACGAATGAATATAATGAGAGCAATCACAGGGCCACGTTTAGGAGTGGAACACAAAGTATTAAGAATGTTTTACATACACGCCATTCATTCCTTAGTTGATTATGCAGCGCCTGCCTTACTCACTCTTTCTCCTGGTCAGTGGGCAAACGTTGAGGTTATCAAAATAATGCAATGTGAGTCATAACAGGAGCTCCCAGATGGACTAAAATACAGAACCTAAGAATAGAAACCAAGCTAACGTGGATTGAATAAGGTTAAAAGGGGTTGCTGCGTGCATGCTGACCAAGATATTGACTAGACCTAGAATCAGTTCACTTAAAGATATATCACTGGAGCACTAACCTGGACAGAAGAGCCTCCAATAGCAAAAGGTGGACCCATTGTGCGATAAACACCAACAATACATTCGATTAACAAATACGGTCACTGAGAAGGGTGTCGACGAATTACATGCAGACTTTGTTATGCAAGCCCCTTGGGAATCTCTGCCAGCAGACTTTAAGATTATGGTTCTTGAAGGAAAAAAAGAACCAAACTAATCGTCATCTGCTATGTAATGTTGCAAGAGGCATATAGAAGCACACTTGGCATCTGACAGCTTCACACACTTCACAGATGGGTCAATAGACCAGCAGGTAAAGATACCGGAGCAGCAGTTAAAGCAGGAAACTCTGTAAATAGTTGGAGACTTTCAAATTGATTTTCAACTTTGCAAACAGAGATGCTAGCCATTCAAAAAGTTTTGGAACATGCTCTTGCTGAACACCAACATGTTATCATACACACATTTGAGAACTGCCATTGAAACCTTGCAAACAAGAACACATACGTGATATTATCCATCTGATCACAAGTGTCATATCATTAATGCAAACACTCAAATGTCAAGGCCTTTGGGTGTTTGCATGGCCTTTGGCCTTGGGTGTAGAGGCAGGAGTTGGAGACTCCTGCCTCTTGCTCTGCATCATCACTTCATCTGCGTAAGATATGTAGGATATATCCTAACTATAGGTTCTATCCTACGGTAGCGTGACCTACTTTATCCTGCTGTGTCACTGTACTTCAGCACTCTACGGTGATTATGTCCTACAGTAGCCTGTGACCAACTTTATCTTGCTGTACACTGTACTCCAGCACTCTACGGTGATTATATCCTACAGTAGCGTGTGACCTACTTTATCCTGCTGTGTCACTGTACTTCAGCACTCTACGGTGATTATGTCCTACAGTAGCCTGTGACCAACTTTATCTTGCTGTATCACTGTACTTCAGCACTCTACGGTGATTATGTCCTACAGTAGCCTGTGACCAACTTTATCCTGCTGTGTCACTGTACTCCAGCACTCTACGGTGATTATGTCCTACAGTGGCCTGTGACCAAAGTTTATCCTGCTGTGTCACTGTACTTCAGCACTCTACGGTGATTATATCCTACAGTAGCCTGTGACCAACTTTATCCTGCTGTGTCACTGTACTTCAGCACTCTACGGTGATTATGTCCTACAGTAGCCTGTCATCAACTTTATCCTGTTGTGTCACTGTACTTCAGCACTCTACGGTGATTATGTCCTACAGTAGCCTGTGACCAAAGTTTATCTCCCAGCAGTAAATACAAGACATGAATAATGTTTCTTAATATTTTTCAGATCACAGATAAATACACCAGGTGTTTTATTTAAATAAATTCCCACAGTAGGAATATATGATACTGTAGAGCAGTAGAACTATATTCATACTATAGGTTACCCGGCGTGGCTCGGGTACATCTGTTTCCCATCTGACCTATCCATCCATATACTTATCCATGCATCTAACTATCCATCTATACATCTGTATATCTATTCATCTGTCCATCCGCCTATCTGTCCAACTTTTTATCGCTCTATCTATCCCACCATCTAATTATCAATCTATTGGTCTATCCATCCATCTACTCATCTATCCATCCATAAATCCATATACCCATCTATCCATCCATATTTCTATTCATCTATCCATCTATTTGACCATTTTTGAATCCCTCCATCTATCCATCCACTTAACATCCATCCTTACATCTCTCCCTCTATTCATTCTTCTATTTATTATTCCAGCTTCATATCATCTATTAGATGACACGAAGCTGTGATATATTTTGCGTCTGTATGTGACACGAGAATAATAAAAAGTGGTGCCAGGACTGTGCCCTGAGGCACAGAGCCTTCCACTGTGCATGGACTTGAACTTTATATATTTTTTGTTATTTTACTTTTTTTATACAGGAGTTCTTACATGGTTGTAAAGCCACCAGCACGCATAGTGTTTCCGGCAGGTCCTTAGTTCCCCGGAATACGTCCCGCCACATTAACAACCAGGTACCCATTCGCTGCTGGGTGAACAGAGGCTACAGTTAAGGATTGGCGCCTAGTCAATCCTCCCGGCCAAATCGCTGGCGAAGTGCGGGGCGAGTGTTTTACCACTGATGCCAAGGGGACTGAGTGACCGTAACTCTTTGTGTTTGACAGGAAAATGAATATCCATCGCCCTACTATACCTGGTATTCCTATTGATCTCGCGTCATGCAGGTCGGCGTTCAATCTCCGACCGTCCAAGTGGTTGGGCACCATTCCTTTCCCCCGTCCCATCCCTAATCCTTATCCTGTTCCCTTCCCAGCACGATATAGCCGTAATGGCTTGGCACTTTTCCCTGATACTTCCCTCCCTCACTCCCTGGTCATAATTACCATATTCCACATCTGTATTGTGTTGCTCTAATCCATTTGTGGTGTTGTGATAATGATCAAGTAGGTGTGAGAGGCATCATCTTCCCGCTCTAAATTCCCTTTGACCAGGCCTGTGGAGGTCATTCCATTCACCAGGCCTGTGGAGGTTATTCCATTCACCAGTCCTGTGGAGGTCATTCCATTCACCAGGCTGTGGAGGTCATTCCATTCACCAGGCTGTGGAGGTCATTCCATTCACCAGGCCTGTGGAGGTCATTCCATTCACCAGGCCTGTGGAGGTCATTCCATTCACCAGGGCTGTGGAGGTCATTCCATTCACCTGGGCTGTGGAGGTCATTCACCATTCACCTGGGCTGTGGAGGTCATTCCATTCACCTGGGCTGTGGAGGTCATTCCATTCACCAGGGCTGTGGAGGTCATTCCATTCACCAGGCCTGTGGAGGTCATTCCATTCACCAGGGTGTGGAGGTCATCCATTCACCTGAGCTGTGGAGGTCATACCATTCACCTGGGCTGTGGAGGTCATACCATTCACCTGAGCTGTGGAGGTTATTCCATTCCCAGGCCTGTGGAGGTCATCCATTCACCAGGCCTGTGGAGGTCATTCCATTCACCAGGGCTGTGGGGGTTATTCCATTGCCTGGGCTGTGGAGGTCATACCATTTGCCTGGGCTGTGGAGGTCATACCATTTGCCTGGGCTGTGGAAGTCATACCATTCACCAGGGTTGTGGAGGTCATTGTTCTCCATGAAACTGACGCCTCAACACTCTTCCAAAAGTATTGTGTCGTGGGTGATGTCAGTGCTACAGGTCTATAGTTATAGCCAGTGTTTTGCTCCCTCTTGTGTAGAGGGCCTATGTCTGCTGATTTAAGTGCTTCAGGATATCCCCCGAGTCCAAGCTCTCTCCACACTACACCAACACTCGTGGTACTGGTACTTTACTCCACACTACACCAGGCACTTGTGGTACTGGTACTTTACTCCACACTACACCAGGCACTTGTGGTACTGGTACTTTACTCCACACTACACCAGGCACTTGTGGTACTGGCACTTTACTCCACACTACACCAGGCACTTGTGGTACTGGCACTTTACTCCACACTACACCAGGCACTCGTGGTACTGGTACTTTACTCCACACTACACCAGGCACTCGTGGTACTGGCACTTTACTCCACACTACACCAGACACTCGTGGTACTGGCACTTTACTCCACACTACACCAGGCACTTGTGGTACTGGTACTTTACTCCACACTACACCAGACACTCGTGTACTGGCACTTTACTCCACACTACACCAGGCACTTGTGGTACTGGTACCTTACTCCACACTACACCAGGCACTTGTGGTACTGGTACTTTACTCCACACTACACCAGGCACTTGTGGTACTGGTACTTTACTCCACACTACACCAGGCACTTGTGGTACTGGTACTTTACTCCACACTACACCAGGCACTCCTGGTACTGGTACTTTACTCCACACTACACCAGATACTCGTGGTACTGGTACTTTACTCCACACTACACCAGACACTTGTGGTACTGGTACTTTACTCCACACTACACCAGGCACTCGTGGTACTGGCACTTTACTCCACACTACACCAGGCACTTGTGGTACTGGTACTTTACTCCACACTACACCAGGCACTTGTGGTACTGGCACTTTACTCCACACTACACCAGGCACTTGTGGTACTGGTACTTTACTCCACACTACACCAGGCACTTGTGGTACTGGTACTTTACTCCACACTACACCAGGCACTCGTGGTACTGGCACTTTACTCCACACTACACCAGACACTTGTGGTACTGGCACTTTACTCCACACTACACCAGACACTCGTGGTACTGGTACTTTACTCCACACTACACCAGACACTTGTGGTACTGGTACTTTACTCCACACTACACCAGACACTTGTGGTACTGGTACTTTACTCCACACTACACCAGACTTGTGGTACTGGTACTTTACTCCACACTACACCATACACTCGTGGTACTGGTACTTTACTCCACACTACACCAGACACTTGTGGTACTGGTACTTTACTCTACACTACTACACCAGGCACTCGTGGTACTGGCACTTTACTCCACACTACACCAGACACTTGTGGTACTGGCACTTACTCCACACTACACCAGGCACTTGTGGTACTGGCACTTTACTCCACACTACACCAGGCACTCGTGGTACTGGTACTTTACTCCACACTACACCAGGCACTTGTGGTACTGGTACTTTACTCCACACTACACCAGGCACTTGTGGTACTGGTACTTTACTCCACACTACACCAGGCACTTGTGGTACTGGCACTTTACTCCACACTACACCAGGCACTTGTGGTACTGGCACTTTACTCCACACTACACCAGACACTCGTGGTACTGGCACTTTACTCCACACTACACCAGGCACTCGCGGTACTGGCACTTTATTCCACACTACACCCGGCACTTGTGGTACTGGTACTTTACTCCACACTACACCAGGCACTCGTGGTACTGGCACTTTATTCCACACTACACCGGCACTTGTGGTACTGGTACTTTACTCCACACAACACCAGGCACTCGTGGTACTGGTACTTTACTCCACACTACACCAGGCACTCGTGGTACTGGTACTTTACTCCACACTACACCAGACACTTGTGGTACTGGCACTTTACTCCACACTACACCAGACACTCGTGGTACTGGCACTTTACTCCACACTACACCAGGCACTCGTGGTACTGGCACTTTATTCCACACTACACCCGGCACTTGTGGTACTGGCACTTTACTCCACACTACACCAGACACTCGTGGTACTGGCACTTTACTCCACACTACACCAGACACTCGTGGTACTGGCACTTTACTCCACACTACACCAGACACTCGTGGTACTGGCACTTTACTCCACACTACACCAGACACTCGTGGTACTGGCACTTTACTCCACACTACACCAGGCACTTGTGGTACTGCCACTTTACATTAATTTATACATCTGGAGTCCCATGAATCTGGACCTGCGGCTGAGAACATGGCCATGTAAATTTCTGCCTCAAAGTCTTCTTTGTTCATGTTAATATATTATATTGTCTGAGATTTGGATATCATTCGTAAAGAAGCTGCTCAGATCGTCAACTTTCATGTATATTAGGGTGCTAAACATAGCCTCATATTGATAATAATTCAGGATTTCACTAATTTCCTTGTCGTCCTCTGTGTACTCACCTAGTTGTACTCACCTAGTTGTACTCACCTTGTTGTTCTGGCGGGGGTTGAGTTTCGGCTCTTTGGTCCCAACTCTCAACTGTCAATGAACAGGTGTACAGGTTCCTGAGCCTACTGGGCCCTATCATATCTACAAATAAAACTGTGTATGGAGTCAGCCTCCACCACATCACTTCCTAATGCATTCCATTTATTAACTACTCAGACACTAACAAAATTCTTTCTAATGTCTTTATGGGTCATTTGGCCACTCAATTTCCACCTTTGTCCCCCTTAGTGCGTGTGTCCCTTGTGTTAAGTAAACTGTCTTTGTCTACCTGTCAATTCCTCTGAGAACCTTGTATATGGTGATCATGTCCCCCCCTAACTCTGCAGTCTTCCAGCGACGTGAGGTTTAATTCCTGTAGTCTATCCTCATAGCTCATGCCCCTCAGTTCGGGTACTAGTCTGGTAGCAAATCTCTGAACCTTCTCCAATTTAGTTTCATGCTTGACGAGATATGGACTCCATGCATGAGCCGCATACTGCAGGATTGGTCTGACATACATGATATACAAGGTTCTGAATGATTCCTTACACAAGTTTCTATAGGCCGTTCTTATGTTGGCCAACCTGGCATATGCCGCTGATGTTATCCTCTTGATGTGGGTTTCGGGGGACAGGTCTTGAGGGATACCAACCCCCAGGTTTTTCTCTCTCTGATTCTAGAAGCATTTCGTCTTCCAAATGATACCTTGTATCTGGTCTCCTGACCCTTACTCCTATCATCATTACATTACATTACATTTGCTAGGGTTAAACTCTAAAAATCATTTGTTGGTCCATTCCTTCAGTATGTCTAGGTCTTCTTGACTCCTCATGCTGTCCTTCTCTGTCTTAATCCTTCTTATAATTTTGGCATCGTCGGTAAACATTTAGAGGAATGTGTCTATACCCTCCGGGAGATTATTTACGTATATCAGAAACAGGATAGGTCTGAGTACAGAACCCTGTGGATCTCCACTGGTGATTTCACGCCTGTTTGAGATATCACTCCTCACAGTAACTCTCTGCTTCCTATTGCTTAGGTACTCCCTTATTCACTGAAGCACCCTACCATTTACCCTTGCCTGTTTCTCCAACTTATGCATCAGCCTCTTATTGGGTAATGTGTCAAAGGCTTTCTGACAGTCCAAGAAGATGCAGTCTGCCCAATCTTCTCTTTCTTGCTTAATCTTTTTCACCTGATCGTAGAATTCTACTAAACCTGTGAGGCAAGATTGGCGATCACTGAACCCACGTTGGTGGTGTGTCACAAAGTCCCTTCTCTCCAGATGTGTTACTAGGATTTTTTTTACGATCTTCGCCATCACCTTGCATGGTATACACGTTAAAGACGTGTAGAAGCCTGTAGTTCAGTGTCTCTTGTCAGTCACCCTTTTTGTATATTGGGATTACATTAGCCATCTTCTATATTTCTGGTAAGTCTCCCGTCTCCAGAGACCTATTATACAACATGAAGAGTGGCAAGCATAGTACCTCTGCGCACTCTTTCAGTACCCCATGGAGGAATTCCGTCAGGAACAACAGCCTTTCTCACATCCAGATTCAACAGATGCCTCTTTACCTCATCTCTGGTAATTTCGAGCCCTTCCGTGGCCGCTTGGTTTACTGCCACCTCTCATAGCACAGTGACCTCATCTCGTTCAAATGTGAAGACCTCCTGGAATATCTTTTTGAGTTCTTCACACACCTCTTTGACATTCTCTGTGTTCATGATTGTTCAGGAACGTTACTGAACCCATAAAATGGGTGAGAGTTCCTGTTTCACCCATTTTATGTTTCTTCACCTATTCTTTCACTGCAGCTTTCGTCTTGATATGGCAGTGGAGCAGTTTTGGTTCGGACTTGGCTTTATTTGCTATATCATTTTCATACTTCTTACCGCTTCTCTTCTCACACTGACATACTCTTTCCTGGTCCTCTGGTATTTCTTTCTGATTTCTGGTGTTCCGTTATTTCGGAAGTTCCTCCACACCCTTTTGCTCAGTTCCTTTGCTTCCATACATGCCCTATTAAACCATGGATTTTTCTTTTGCTATTGGGATTTTTCCTTTTGGACCGGGATAAACTTGTTTACTGCCTCCTGACACTTTTGGGTGACATAGTCCATCATGTCTTGTCCGGTCTTAATTCTGAGTTCTGTGTCCCACGGTATATCCCTTAGAAATGTTCTCATTTCCATATAATTTCCCTTTCAATATGTTAGTCCCTTGTGTTCTAGTTCTTTTTGGAGGAGATTACTCCTAGCTCTACCAGGTACTCAAAAATCAAATCACTGTGATCACTCATTCCCAAGGGGGCGTCCTACTTAACTTCCCTTATATCCGACTCATTCAAGGTGAATATCAGATCATGCATTGCTGGTTCATCCTCTCCTTTCATTCTTGTCGGCCCCTTGATGTGTTGGCTTAGAAAGTTTCTTGTTGCCACGTCTAGTAGCTTAGCACTCCATGTGTCCAGTCCTCCATGTGGGTCTCTGTTCTCCCAATCTATCTTCCTGTAGTTGAAGTCTCCCGTGATTAGTAGTCTGGACCTGTTCCTGCTAGCGAAAGTCTGTGAATGAACCTTCCCTTTTATTATTATCTTTATTATTTTCTACCACAGACGTGGCGACACATTTACAATGCTAACCAGCATAGTTACATTTACTTCTGTCCCTCATAGACAGGGTGAGAGATCTGTTAAACATATACTTCAGTGATTTATTGAACAATCAACCACAGAAAGTGATTGTAGTGCTTTTAAAGTGTTAATCTAACTTACATACATAAATACACAAATGCTGTTAAAAATGTTGGAGCAACAGGCAGGAGTAAAAGGGAAGGTGCTCTAGTGGATAAGGGAGTACTTAAGCAACAGGAAACAGCGAGTAACGGTGAGGGGAGAGACATCAGAGTGGCGAGATGTCACCAGCGGAGTCCCACAGGGCTCAGTACTTGGACCCATCCTGTTTCTAATATATGTATACGGTCTTCCGGAGGGTATAGACTCGTTCCTCTCAATGTTTGCTGATGATGTAAAAATTATTAGAAGAATCAAGACGGATGAACATAGACAGAGACTACAGGATGACCTGGACAAACTAGAGGAATGGTCTAGATAATGGCTGCTAAAGTTCAACTCAGGAAAGTGTAAGGTAATGAAATTAAGCGAAGAGAGCAGGAGGCTGAACACAAGGTATCATCTGCGAGTTGAAATCCTGCAAGAGTCAAATAGAGAGAATGATCTGGGGGTTGATATCACACCGAATCTGTCCCCAGAGGCCCACATCAAAAGAATATCATCAGCGGCATATGCTAGACTGGCCAACATAAGAACTATCTTTAGAAACTTGTGTAAGGAATCGTTCAGGACCCTGTATACCACTTATGTAAGACCAATCCTGGAGTATGCAGCTCCAGCCTGGAGTCCATACCTAGTTAAACACAAGGCAAAGTTAGAGAAGATTCAGTGGTATGCCACCAGGCTCGTCCCGGAACTGAGAGGAATGAGCTACGAGGAAAGGCTAAAGGAGCTGAACCTCACATCCCTGAAAAACTGAGGAGTAAAGGGAGACATGATAACCACCTACAAAATTCTCAGGGGAATTGACAGGGCGGACAAAGACAAACTCTTCAGCACGGGTGGGACACGAACAAGGGGACACAGGTGGAAACTTTGTACCCAGATGAGCCACAGAGACGTTAGAAAGATTTTTTTCAGTGTCAGAGTAGTTAATAAATGGAATGCACTAGGAAGTGATGTGGTGGAGGCTGACTCCATGCACAGTTTCAAATGTAGATATGATAGAGCCCAGTAGGCTCAGGAATCTGTACACCAGTTGATTGACAGTTGAGAGTCGGGACCAAAGAGCCAAAGCTCAACCCCCGCAAGCACAATTAGGTGAGTACAATTAGGTGAGTACACAGATTAACGTCTGTCCTACATAAACAGTGTTCGAGGTGTCTTTTTACATAGTGTCATTAATGTGCATTTACAAAGGTGAAATGCATTTCTGACTCGCTTCCACATATCCTGTATATACATGAATACACACACACACACACACATATATATATATATATATATATATATATATATATATATATATATATATATATATATATATATATACATATATATATATATATATATATATATATATATATATATATATATATATTATATATATATATATACACATCTATGTCTCTCCTACTCTGACAAGGTAAGGTAGCTGCTACAGAAACTAGTGTGTTATTGAGCACATAACCACTGAAGGTGATTAAGATGCTTTTACAAGCTCAGGTTATGGTTATATCACATACATACATTGTATAATTATACATTACATGGTCAATCTTGGGAACAAGTCCAATATACCATCAAGTGTTCCAGTATTCTTGTAGTATTTACATAGTTCAGCATACCTGAGCCCAGGAGGGCGAAAGTCAGACAATATTGGACATTCTTTAATATAATGTTCAAGGGAGTGCATGTTTTCTCTTTCACAAAGTTGACACATTGTGTGCTCGATCTTCACTTGTAAGAATAGGTCCAATGCGGCGGAGGTTTATTGTTTTGAGTTCGCAAATGTGAAGAAATATGTTTTGTTCTTTTTATCTCTTGTATGTCTTACTGTTCAAACCTTATTTTTCAGTCTGGTATGATTCCTTCAGCCGCTACTTTATTTCTTTAATGTCTCTGTTTCAATAATTGTTTTTTTGTTGGGCGTGTCGTGTCTGCTTGACCATTTATTATTTTACTTCTGTAATTTCGTTTGTGTTTTCTTTTCAACCTGATCCTCTTAGTGACTTTCTTTGTACACTGCGGCCGGCAACTGTTGTACCACTGTGTAGGAGTTTTGTTATTTAACATTGTGTGGGAGTCTTTTACTTAACATTGTGTGGGAGTCTTTTTACTTAACATTGTGTGGGAGTCTTTTTACTTAACATTGTGTGGGAGTCTTTTTACTTAACATTGTGTGGGAGTCTTTTTACTTAACATTGTGTGGGAGTCTTTTTACTTAACATTGTGTGGGAGTCTTTTTACTTAACATTGTGTGGGAGTCTTTTTACTTAACATTGTGTGGGAGTCTTTTTACTTAACATTGTGTGGGAGTCTTGTTACTTAACACTTAACATTGTGTGGGAGTCTTGTTACTTAACATTGTGTGGGAGTCTTGTTACTTAACATTGTGTGGGAGTCTTGTTACTTAACATTGTGTGGGAGTCTTGTTACTTAACATTGTGTGGGAGTCTTGTTACTTAACATTGTGTGGGAGTCTTGTTACTTGGTTTCCGAACAAAAGTTCACATGTTGTATGATGATTGTTACCAATCAATCATCGTTTATTTAAAATGAACTTATTGAACAACTTTTCTCGCTTGATAATTTTTGGGGGCATGTTTCGAGTATTGATGTTAGTTGTCATTTCAATAAGCTTGTGATCTATAGTATCTGAGATCGTAATGTTTCTGATTATTTCATCGTTGTTTGTGAAGATCAGATCTAGAATATTTTCGTTCCTAATTGGTTGTTATCTGCTGATTGAGCGAAGACATTTCCCTTAATATAAGTAATTCTCTAACCTACAGTTGGTTATTTCCTGGATATTTTCCCAGGTATATCATTATTGTTTTCTGTTTGCCATTTTAGATTAAGCATGTTGAAGTCTCCAAGGAAGGTCGTAGCTGCCATTGGGTTTGCAACATTGTCTAGATTATTCTGTTTTGCATACCTGCTCTGTGAACAGGAACTGTCTGCACAGTTCCAATAAAACCAATAAACAAAGGTCTGCACAGCAAATGCAGTATATGTACTGCATTTGCTGTGCAGACCTCCGATGTTGCCGTCTTTTTGACCTGGAAAAGGCTTACGATACCTCCTGGAGATATCATATTTTGTCCCAACTTCATTCTTTTTGCCTTCGTGGTAATCACCCTCTCTTCCTCCAAAGCTTCCTCTTTCGTCGTTTCTTTCGTGTGAGGCGTGGTACCACTCTCTCTGCCCCTTGTAGGCAATATGAGGGTGTACTGAAAGGTAGTGTTCTGAGCACTACTCTTTTTCTAGTTGCCCTCAATGATCTTCTTTCCTCCCTTCTGGCGTCTTCTCCGCTCTGTATATCGACAGTCTTACCCTTTGCTGTCGGGGTGATGATTCGCCTCTCCTTCAACGGCGGCTTCAACTTGCGATTGATGCCGTGTCGTCTTCGGCCACCGATCATGGCTTCAAGTTCTCTACGTCAAAGACTTGTGCTATGACTTTTACTCGGAAGCGTGTCGTTCTACGTCCCTCTTTGTCGCTTTATGGTCATCTTTTTGTGTACAGAGATTCTGCTAAGCTTTTGGGGTTAATATTTGACACTCGTTTGTCTTGGTCGCTCCATATCTCTTACCTCCGAGTTGAATGCTCTAAGGCCCTTAACCTCCTTATGATTTTGTCCCATACTTCTTGGGGAGAAGATAGGCGCACGCTCCTCTCTTTACATTCCTCTTTCGTCCTGTCTAAACTCGATTATGGTTGCCCTGCTTACTCATCTACTTCTACTCTTCACCGTCTTGATGTTTTGCACCATACTGGGATGCGCCTCAACTGTGGTGTTTTTCGTTCAACTCTCGTCCTCAGCTTGTATGTTGACACTGGCTTCCTATCTCTCCAGGACCGCTGTGATCGCTACTGTCTTCGCTATCTTGCGCAGTCCTTGCAACATCCTTCCTCTCGCCTCTGTCGTGCTTTAACTTTTGCCCCTCCTTCGGTTCCTGTTCCTCTTCACCACCTCCCTCTTTCTGTCCGGTTATCTCGCTTACAGGATTCTCTTTCAGTTCGTATTTCTAATATTTCTTCTGGTGTTGCTCCTTCTTTGCCTCCGTGGAGAGTCCCCCTTCCGCAGTTTTGTACATCTCTGACCCGCATCACTAAAGCTTTTACCCCTCCTACGGTTCTGAAACACCTTTTCCTTGAGCACTTTTCTTCTCACTCCCGCTCCGTTTCCATCTTCACCGATGGGTTTAAGTCTGCGGACGTGGTAGGCTACTCTGTTGTTTTTCCTGACCGCACCTATATGTGTCGCTTACCTCCAGAGACTAGCATCTTCACAGCAGAACTTTATGCTATTCTCTATGTCTTCATCTCCTACTTTCTCGTTGTCAATCCTACTTTGTGGTTGTAGTTGATTCTCGTAGTGCCCTCATGGCTCTTGGGTCCTTTAATCCTGTCCATTCTGTGGTCGTCGAGATTCAACATTGGCTGTTTCTTATCTCCAGTAAATTTACATCTGTAGAGTTTTGCTGGGTTCCCAGCCATATTGGTGTTTCTTTTAAATGAGCGTGCGGATGCTACTGCTAGGGAAGCTATTCATTCTTGTCCCATCTCCCGTAATGGTATTCCTTATTCCGACTTTTACCCGGTTTTTCATTCTTCCATCCTTACCCGTTGGCAGAGTTGTTGGTCTTCTGTTGTTGGTAACAAACTGCATACTCTTAAGCGTAGTGTCTTCACGTGGCCTTTCTCCTGCCACCGTAACCGGCAGTGGGAAACGGATCTAGCAAGGTTGCGAACTCTCACGGTCACTTAATGGAACGCCGCCCTGCTCCTTATTGTCCAAAGTGCATTGTCCCTCTTACAGTCGTATAATACAGCCCTCTTACATATCCTTGTTTAATGTCCTGACTTCCAGGACGAGCGTGTGTCTTGCTTTCCGACCGTCCCTCCCGGTCACTTGTCCCTCGATAGAATTCTTGGTGAATCGGATACTTTTTATATCGTTCGCGATATGCGTTTCTGTTCTCGTATTGGCGTCCTTGGTGATATTTAACGTCCTATGATTATCCCGCACATTTGATGGTGCTATATAACCTTCCCGGTTTGGTGCCTTCTTTTGATAATTACTTACTTACTTCAGAAGAAAAAATATCACTTTGGATCAACATGCAGATATTTTCAGCCTATCATGTGCAAAGTTTCACTTGAAGAAAGAAAGTGGTATGGCCGATACTGCCCGAATTTTGATGACCAAACTGCACATCAGAACGAGGTGGAGAGACGACGACGTTTCGATGGTCCTGGACGAATATCAAGTGGTGCGTGAGGACGTGATGGTGGTCCAGGACGGGCCAAAACGTTGTCGTTGCTCCATCGTCTGATGTGTGGTTGGTCATCATATCTTCAGCCATGTTATTGTGACTCATCCTCTGTCCAGATTTTCATGTGAATGGCACAGAGCTCTATAGAAAGGCACAGGGCCCCTATAGAAAGGCACAGGGCCCTATAGAAAGGCACAGAGCCCTATAGAAAGGCACAGAGCCCTATAGAAAGGCACAGAGCCCTATAGAAAGGCACAGAGCCCTATAGAAAGGCACAGAGCCCTATAGAAAGACACAGGGCCCTATAGAAAGGCACAGAGCCCTATAGAAAGGCACAGCCCTATAGAAGGTACAGAGCCCTATACAAAGGCACAGAGCCCTATAGAAAGGCACAGGGCCCTATAGAAAGTCACATGGCCTTATAAAAAGCACAGGGCCCTATAGAAAGCACAGGGCCCTATTGAAAAGCACAGGGCCCTATAGAAAGGCACAGGGCCCTATAAAAGGCACAGGGCCATATAGAAAGGCACAGGGCCCTAAGAAAGACACAGGACCCTATAGAAAGGCACAGAGCCCTTTAGAAAGGCACAGGGCCCCTATAGAAAGGCACAGGGCTCTATAGAAAGGTACAGGGCCCTATAGAAAGGCACAGAGCCCTATAGAAAGGTACAGGGCCTTATAGAAAGGCACAGAGCCCTATAGAAAGGTACAGAACCCTATAGAAAGGCACAGGGCCTTATAGAAAGGCACAGAGCCCTATAGAAAGGCACATGGCCTTATAGAAAAGCTCAGGGCCCTATAGAAAGGCACAGGGTCCTATAGAAAGGCACAGGGCCCTATAAAAGGCACAGAGCCCTATAGAAAGGNTGAACTTGATGTGAAGTCGATTCATCACAAACGTTTACGACACATCGAGGTCTGTATAGGTACAAGCGCCTGAGTTTTGTATTAACAGTGCTGCTGAAGTATTCCAGCACATCATCAGCCAGGTATTGCAAGATATACCTAATGCTGACAACATGTCTGATGACATCATTGTTTATGGCCGTACCCAAGCTGAACACGACAAAGCTCTTCGTGCAACATTGCAACGCTTACGAGAAAAGAATTTGACGCTAAGCCGAGCAAAGTGTGAGTTCAATCAACATAAAATTGAATTCTTTGGACATGTACTTAGTGACAAAGGTCTGTCTCCAGATCCTAAGAAGTTGCAGATATCAAGAATGCTGCACCTCCTTCAACATCCACTGAAGTACATTTTTTCTGGGAATGGCAAACTACTGTTCTCGCTTCATTCCAGATTTTGCTACCATTACGAAGCCTCTACGTGAGCTCCTGAAGAAAAATGCATCATGGTACTGGAGCGATGTCGAGCAAAATGCATTTGATGCTGTGAAAGATGCACTAGTAGAAAATGCGACTGCTGCATACTTTGATCCATCAATGGACACTGAGTTAACGGTGGATGCTAGTCCTGTTGGTTTAGGTGCTGTGTTAGCCCAACACAAACCTGGTCAACCAGATTCAAGAGTAGTAATTGCCTACGCCAGCCGTTCTCTCACAGATGTTGAGCAACGATACAGTCAGACAGAGAAGGAAGCTCTTGCTCTTGTATGGGGCTGTGAACACTTCAATGTGTATCTGCTTGGTGCACCCTTTACCACGATAGTCACTGACCACAAACCGTTGGAGACCATCTTCAATAATCCAAAGTCCAAACCACCAGCTCGCATTGAGAGATGGGCTCTTCGTCTGCAACCATACAACTTTACGGTGAAATACAAGCCAGGTGCAGGCAATCCCGCTGATTACATCAGTCGACATCCTGCCAACAGTTTCACCATCACCAAGCATCAGCAAGTTGCCGAGGAATATGTACACTCTGTAACCTGTGATGCAGTCCCTAAGGCTCTCACTCTTGATGAAATCCGTACTGCAACCCTAGAGGACCCAACTCTGCAAGCAACAGTGGATGCATTGACTAAGAAAAAGTTTCCACGCATCCCACCCTCAGGAGTTGACCAAGATGCATTCAAAGCACTTGAACGCATCCAGACAGAATTAAGTGTTACGCAACAACGCGACACCGTGCTGCGAGGTACTCGTATCGTCATTCCAGCTGTTCTCCAGCAACGTGCTCTGAAGCTTGCACATCAAGGACACCAAGGTCTTGTAAGGACCAAACAGCTGCTACGAGAAAAGGTGTGGTTTCCTGGCATTGATCGTCAAGCTAAGGACATGCATGATGCCTGTGTCCCTTGCCAAGCTGCAGTGGATACTTCAAGACCAACACCTCTACAACCTTCACCACTACCTGCTGCACCATGGATGGAAGTATCGATGGACTTCTGTGGACCGCTACCAACTGGAGAGTACTTGATGGTAGTCATTGATGATCACTCACGTTATCCAGAAGTAGAAATCATCACTTCCACATCTGCAAAGGCTGTCATCCCGAAACTCGACAAGATCTTTTCAAACTTTGGCATTCCTGAAGTTGTCAAGACGGACAATGGACCGCCATTTAATGGACAAGACTTTGTCAACTTTGCTGAGCATATTGGATTCAAACACCGCCGTGTGATGCCACTACATCCTCAAGCAAATGGAGAAGTAGAGAGATTCATGCAACCTCTCATGAAAGCTGTACGCTGTGCTCATGCCGAAGGACGATCCTGGAAACAAGCTATGTATGCTTTTCTCAGGAACTACCGTGCAACACCGCATGGAACACTGGGCAAGTCGCCTGGCGAACTTTTATTTGGACGTCCTATGAGAATCGCACTACCTGTCATGCCAGCCAAGGTAACGGATAAACGTCTCGCTCAGAAGGATGCACTAGCCAAGGGCAAAATGAAAATTGCTCATGATCAACGTGCAAAGGAACAATTCATAAAGGTTGGAGATACTGTTCTCGTTAAAAAGAAAAAAGAGGGAAAGCTAGATATGCCGTATGATACAAAACCATATAAAGTGATTAGTGTAAAAGGAACTATGGTAACAGCGAGTAATAGAGATCATAGTATAACACGTAATATGGCTTATTTCAAAGTGATTCCAACTAGTGTAGAAAATGATGAAGTGCAAAGTCGTGCAAAAGAAAAAGAAAAAATGAGTTATAACTCGATAAACAATTCATCGAGGGATGTTTTTGTATTTAAGGACTCTCGTCCAAAACGTCATGTTAAACGCCCTACACGATATGATGATTAATTGTGTTCCTATGTAATGCAAAGTATTTACTTGTTATGCTAAACTAAATTTAATATTGTTTGAATAATGCAGATCTCTCATTCAATATTTTGTAACTTTGTATTACAGTTTCTTTCATGTTTGTTTAACATTGCATATGTATTTTTAACATTGAAATCCTTTGTGGTAAAGATTGTTTAAATTCTTTGTGTGTTTAATTAATGTTAAATGTATGCAATATCTCTTGACATGTTAATAACTTACTTTGTGTCAATAACTTTGCTTTGTGCTACAAGCATGGTAGACATCCTGTATTCATTCTTTTTAAAGAAAAGGAGGGATGTCATGTTCACAGAAAATGGTACCATCCGTTTTCTATGTGCGGCGGCTGGACGCCACTAGAGAGAGAAGGTAAACAAAGCACAGGACGCCTGCCAAGCTTGGGAGCCATAGTCATGTAATCGTTTATAAGTATTAAAGTCAGTAACCAGGAATGACTTTACATCAACCTTACTACCAAGACTATCTCAGCTATACACAGACACCACAGTGGCATTGGCAATTTTCTTGACTAACCTATACGGTTCAAGGTCTCCTTTATTAACAAAGCGACGGCGAAAGAAATCTTTAAATTCAGACCAAGACTGGAGGCTAACAATGGCTTTCTCATCAACAACGAAACGTGCATCACCTCTGGTTGTGTCTACAGCTGACCGTGCAATTGCCAAGTATTCGGCATCAGTAGGCTTAGAAAAACGTGCAACTGTTTTCGCTTCAACCTTACTAAACCAAGATTCTAAAAGGCGCGATTCGCCAGCAAAAAGAGGAATAGCCATTTCCTGAGCTGATCTCTGGCCATTGGGATGAGCAATTGCTCCTGTTAAGTCTGAGGGAGTTTCAACAGTGGTAGGCATTGTTACAGCCGTTGAATTAATATTTGAACGCAGATTATAATTAAGTGCACCTGGCATCGGAGATAGTATACACAACAATAAACACTCAAAAAAATATCAATTTGGCTAAAGTAAAAAATTGGCAGAAATAGAATTATTAAATTGGGCTAGGCAAGAAAATAATTAAGAACAAGCAAATTGTGAATTAATTTTAGCAATCTTTCATTAAAAATGACTGGAATTAGATGTATGTAAATTAATTAAACCAGACTAAGCACAACAATTTAGAATAAAAACTGGAAAATGCAATTACAAAATTTCATTAAAAAGATTCAACACAACAAGTGGCAATGCATGAAAAATGGATTTAGCAAAAACAAATTGGACACAGGCACAAGGGTAAATGCTATGATGAAAGTGTAAAATAAAATGCGTAAAGGATTAATTTCAAAGTTAGGTCTGGAGAAATATCAGAATTTTTCTATGTTCAATTGTCTATGGAAATTTCAAAAATAAATTTCTATTATGCAAAATATACTACTAGGGACAATTATTTCTTTCTTCTCTGGAATTTGAATTTACCAATAACACTAGTAGATCACTTAATATTCAAATCAATGACTGTGAGAAGCAGGAATGTTGAAATCACACAAGAAAACTGTGGGCATGGAGTACTGGACCCAGCTCCAATATTTAACAAGTCACTGAATGGTTAATTCACAGGATATTATGGATATTATTTACGTTAAACCTCATTAAACCATAGCACACGATATTTGAACCCTTATTTACTTAACTCAGGGCTGCAGGATTTGCGATATAACGGTAGCCAGTACCAGAAACGGCGACGAGACTTGTGAAGAGGCACATGTGTGGTGTGTTTACAAACTGGTACGATGGCGACGCTCCTAGCGGCGGTTGCATGAAGCTGGGGGACCCCACAGTAGCACGAAGTTGGGAGCACGAAGGTAAATTCTGAGACGACGATATTGCGACGATAGTGGTGGAGAACACCTATCTCTGGAGAAGTTCACAGCGAAGATGTAGCAGGAGCTGTGGTGGTGATGGTGGCGAGGTGATGAGGTGTCGATGTGGCAGAGTGGCGTCAGTATAAACAAACAATCGTAGTCTTTTTTTTTTTTTTTCACGAATTTCCTTTGAAGAACTTGTAGAACACCCCACAATTATCAATTGACGCTTGCGACGATGGCTGACGACGATGCAAGAGCTGGAACACTCACAAAGCTTGAGGTGGTGGTAGGTGGTGGTGGTGGTAGGTGATGTGCTGCAGGTGGCTCCACGTGACGCGCGATTCAAAAATAGCTGGCGCGGGAATCTTCCCTTCGCACTGTTGAATTAGCGTTCAAACAGGAAATTATTGACCCTTACTTCTGATAAGTTGGTCTGTAGTAGGATTTGATGGCAGGACCCCGGTCTGGCACAATAGTTGATGCGTGGGTGGCAGGATGGCGGCTATATGGAGGTGGCGGTGGCGGCGTGGCTTCGGTGCACAAGGCGATGCTGGGTTATCTTGAACTTCCCAGAAAAAATCTCTAGATCCCACCGCTGCTACCAGTATTCTTTGCCTTGTATGGGGGTTGAATGTAGACTCAGATGTTGGTTCGTTGATTTATTGGCTAAGGCAACAAGATATATATCTGGCCAACCGAGGTCCTACTACTGTGGGTCTGTGGCTAACTGACTACCGCAAGCATGGCTGGTGGCTGAGAATCTGGCATGACGTCAGAGGCCTACTCGGCTGTGATTGGTTATGTACCAAACTGGCGGGGAATTTGAATATAAAAAACACACCGGTGGTGGACATGTTAACACACCGGTGGGGGGCATGTTAACACACCTTTGGTGGACATGTTAACACACCAGTTGTGGACATGTTAACAAACCAGTTGTGGACATGTTAACACACCAGTTGTGGACATGTTAACACACCGGTGGTGGGCATGTTAACACACCGTGGTGGACATGTTAACACACCGGTGGGGGCATGTTAACACACCAGCGGTGGACATGTTAACACACCGGTGGGGGCATGTTAACACACCAGTGGTGGACATGTTAACACACCGGTGGTGGACATGTTAGCACACCGGTGGTGGACATGTTAACACACCAGTTGTGGACATGTTAACACACCGGTGGTGGACATGTTAACACACCGGTGGTGGGCATGTTAACACACCGGTGGTGGGCATGTTAACACACCAGTGGTGGACATGTTAACACACCGGTGGTGGACATGTTAGCACACCGGTGGTGGACATGTTAACACACCAGTTGTGGACATGTTAACACACCGGTGGTGGACATGTTAACACACCGGTGGTGGGCATGTTAACACACCGCTGGTGGGAATGTTAACACACCGGTGGGGGCATGTTAACACACCGGTGGTGGACATGTTAACACACCGGTGGGGGGCATGTTAACACACCGGTGGTGGACATGTTAACACACCAGTGGTAGACATGTTAACACACCGGTGGGGGCATGTTAACACACCGGTGGTGGACATGTTAACACACCGGTGGTGGGCATGTTAACACACCGGTGGTGGACATGTTAACACACCGGTGGTGGGCATGTTAACACACCGGTGGTGGGCATGTTAACACACCGGTGGTGGACATGTTAACACACCGGTGGGGGCATGTTAACACACCAGTGGTGGACATGTTAACACACCGGTGGGGGCATGTTAACACACCAGTGGTGGACATGTTAACACACCGGTGGTGGACATGTTAACACACCGGTGGTGGACATGTTAACACACCAGTTGTGGACATGTTAACACACCGGTGGTGGACATGTTAAAACACCGGTGGTGGGAATGTTAACACACCGCTGGTGGGCATGTTAACACACCGGTGGGGGCATGTTAACACACCAGTGGTGGACATGTTAACACACCGGTGGGGGGCATGTTAACACACCAGTGGAGGACATGTTAACACACAGGTGGTAGACATGTTAACACACCGGTGGTGGACATGTTAACACACCAGTTGTGGACATGTTAACACACCGGTGGTGGGCATGTTAACACACCGGTGGTGGACATGTTAACACACCGGTGGTGGGCATGTTAACACACTGGTGGTGGGCATGTTAACACACCAATTGTGGACATGTTAACACACCGGTGGTGGACATGTTAACACACCGGTGGTGGGCATGTTAACACACCGGTGGGGGGCATGTTAACACACCAGTTGTGGATATGTTAACACACTGGTGGTGGACATGTTAACACACCGGTGGTGGGCATGTTAACGCACTGGTGGTGGGCATGTTAACACACCGGTGGTGGACATGTTAACACACCGGTGGTGGACATGTTAACACACTGGTGGTGGGCATGTTAACACACCGGTGGTGGGCATGTTAACACACTGGTGGTGGGCATGTTAACACACCAGTGGGGGGCATGTTAACACACCAGTGGTGGACATGTTAACACACCGGTGGTGGACATGTTAACACACCGGTGGTGGACATGTTAACACACCAGTTGTGGACATGTTAACACACCAGTTGTGGACATGTTAACACACCAGTTGTGGACATGTTAACACACCAGTTGTGAACACGTTAACACACCAGTTGTGGACATGTTAACACACCAGTTGTGGACATGTTAACACACCAGTTGTGGACATGTTAACACACCAGTGGTGGACATGTTAACACACCGGTGGTGGGCATGTTAACACACCGGTGGTGGACATGTTAACACACCGGTGGTGGACATGTTAACACACCGGTGGTGGGCATGTTAACACACCGGTGGTGGACATGTTAACACACCAGTTGTGGACATGTTAACACACCAGTTGTGGACATGTTAACACACCAGTTGTGGACATGTTAACACACCAGTTGTGAACACGTTAACACACCAGTTGTGGACATGTTAACACACCGGTGGTGGGCAGCTGAACACACCGGTGATGGGCAGCTTAACACACCGGTGGTGGGCATGTTAACACACCGGTGGTGGGCATGTTAACACACCGGTGGTGGGCATGTTAACACACCAGTGGTGGACATGTTAACACACCGGTGGTGGGCATGTTAACACACCGGTGGTAAACATGTTAACACACCAGTGGTGGACATGTTAACACACCGGTGGGCGGCATGTTAACACACCAGTGGTGGACATGTTAACACACCGGTGGTGGACATGTTAACACACCGGTGGTGGGCATGTTAACACACCGGTGGGGGGCATGTGAACACACCGGTAGTGGACATGTTAACACACCGGTGGGGGGCATGTTAACACACCAGTGGTGGACATGTTAACACACCGGTGGTGGACATGTTAACACACCGGTGGTGGACATGTTAACACACCAGTTGTGGACATGTTAACACACCGGTGGTGGGCATGTTAACACACCGGTGGTGGACATGTTAACACACCGGTGGGGGGCATGTTAACACACCGGTGGTGGACATGTTAACACACCGGTGGTGGGCATGTTAACACACCGGTGGTGGGCATGTTAACACACCAATTGTGGACATGTTAACACACCGGTGGTGGACATGTTAACACACCGGTGGTGGGCATGTTAACACACCGGTGGTGGACATGTTAACACACCAATTGTGGACATGTTAACACACCGGTGGTGGACATGTTAACACACCGGTGGTGGGCATGTTAACACACCGGTGGTGGGCATGTTAACACACCGGTGGTGGACATGTTAACACACCGGTGGTGGGCATGTTAACACACCGCTGGTGGACATGTTAACACACCGGTGGTGGGCATGTTAACACACCGGTGGTGAACATGTTAACACACCGGTGGTGGACATGTTAACACACTGGTGGTGGGCATGTTAACACACCGGTGGTGGGCATGTTAACACACTGGTGGTGGGCATGTTAACACACCGGTGGAGGGCATGTTAACACACACCAGTGGTGGACATGTTAACACACCGGTGGTGGACATGTTAACACACCGGTGGTGAACATGTTAACACACCAGTTGTGGACATGTTAACACACCAGTTGTGGACATGTTAACACACCAGTTGTGGACATGTTAACACACTAATTGTGGACACGTTAACACACCAGTTGTGGACATGTTGACACACCAGTTGTGGACATGTTAACACACCAGTTGTGGACATGTTGACACACCAAAGGTGGACATGTTAACACACCGGTGGTGGGCATGTTAACACACCGGTGGTGGGCATATTAACACACCAGTGGTGGACATGTTAACACACCGGTGGTGGGCATGTTAACACACCGGTGGTGGGCAGCTTAACACGCCGGTGGTGGACATGTTAACACGCCGGTGGTGGACATGTTAACACGCCGGTGGTGGACATGTTAACACACCGGTGGTGGGCAGCTTAACACACCGGTGGTGGGCAGCTTAACACACCGGTGGTGGGCAGCTTAACACACCGGTGGTGGGCAGCTTAACACACCGGTGGTGGGCATGTTAACACACCGGTGGTGGGCATGTTAACACACCAGTGGTGGGCAGCTTAACACACCGGTGGTGGGCAGCTTAACACACCGGTGGTGGGCATGTTAACACACCGGTGGTGGGCAGCTTAACACACCGGTGGTGGCATGTTAACACACCGGTGGTGGGCATGTTAACACACCGGTGGTGGGCATGTTAACACACCGGTGGTGGGCATGTTAACACACCGCGTGGCTGGCCACCCTGACCTGACCTGAAAGGTGTTGCCAACACACCAAGGAAAGTCATCTCATCAAGACTAATCATTATACCGGATGTTTTTTTTTTGTCCCATGTGTTTAACAACTTCTGCTCTGTTGAATCTTAGTTGAAATCTTAATGGGTTTGTAACTCTTCACTGTTAGAAAATGTTCCAGTGGTCTCTTGTGGTTGTAACTGCGCACTGTGTTAGATAATGTTCCACTGGTCTGTCGGGCATTTCTCCACAGTGGTGACATTTCTTCTCATCGTCCTGAACCTGTAAGCCTATTTAGCATGCACACGGGTATCCAAGCCTGATGCGATGTCAGTGTACTTCTGTTGTTCTACTGCTCCCTATTATCAAACTGAGTGGTTCGTAGTTGGTTGAATTCTTGTACCAACCCACTGATCTTGATGTTGCAACTGCTGTGTTGTGGTCACTGTACATCTTTAGCATTGCTCTGTTTCTAATTACTTTCTTAATCTGTGATAGACTCTGTGGTATGTAAATGTCTACATTTCTTCTCTTAGTTGCAGGTTTTGCAGCTTCATCTGAAATGTCATTTCCTATTATTCCCACATGACTTGGCAACCAGTTGATAAGTACCCAAAGGCCTTGACATTTGAGTGTTTGCATTAATGATATGACACTTGTGATCAGATGGATGATATCACGTATGTGTTCTTGTTGCAAGGTTTCAATGGCAGTTCTCAAATCTGTGTGTATGATAACATGTTGGTGTTCAGCAAGAGCATGTTCCAAAACTTTTTGAATGGCTAGCATCTCTGTTTGCAAAGTTGAAAATCAATTTGAAAGTCTCCAACTATTTACAGAGTTTCCTGCTTTAACTGCAGCTCCGGTATCTTTACCTGCTGGTCTATTGACCCATCTGTGAAGTGTGTGAAGCTGTCAGATGCCAAGTGTGCTTCTATATGCCTCTATGCAACATTACATAGCAGATGACGATTAGTTTGGTTCTTTTTTTCCTTCAAGAACCATAATCTTAAAGTCTGCTGGCAGAGATTCCCAAGGGGCTTGCATAACAAAGTCTGCATGTAATTCGTCGACACCCTTCTCAGTGACCGTATTTGTTAATCGAATGTATTGTTGGTGTTTATCGCACAATGGGTCCACCTTTTGCTATTGGAGGCTCTTCTGTCCCGAGTTAGTGCTCCAGTGATTATATCTTTAAGTTAACTGATTCTAGGTCTAGTCAATATCTTGGTCAGCATGCTCGCAGCAACCCCTTTTAACCTTATTTCAATCCACGTTAGCTTGGTTTCTATTCTTAGGTTCTGTATTTTAGTCCATCTGGGAGCTCCTGTTATGACTCACATTGCATTATTTTGAATAACCTCAACGTTTGCCCACTGACCAGGAGAAAGAGTGAGTAAGGCAGACGCTGCATAATCAACTAAGGAATGAATGGCGTGTATGTAAAACATTCTTAATACTTTGTGTTCCACTCCTAAACGTGGCCCTGTGATTGCTCTCATTATATTCATTCGTGATTTTGCTTTCTTCTTCAGATATTGAATTTGCTTGTTGAATGTCATTTTAGAATCTATCCTTTCTCGGAGATAATGATATTGTCTAACCCACTGAAGGTTAATGTCTTGAATGTGTAAGTGTCTGTCTGGAGTGTTGCCACCTAGTCTCATTGCCTTAGACTTCTGTGCAGATATTTTTAGCCCTAAAATGCTGCATTCAGATGTTACTTTATCTAACGCCTCTTGTGCTTTATTTAAAAGTGAAGGACCTGTAATGACTAATGCTATATCATCAGCATAGCTTAGCAATTTAACCCCTTCTGCAAATGTCATCGTAACGAGGTTTTCCATAAAGATGTTAAAAAGACTAGGACTGAGGACTCCTCCTTGTGGAGTCCCATTCTCATGCAAGTGGTAGTCCGACACTTGTCCTTCCAACTTTACTCTGGCATAGCTATGACTTAGGTAATCTTGAATCCATCCTAGCATATTTTCTTTTACACATTTTTTAACTAAGGTGTGTAAAATTGCTTGCAGGCTTGCAAGTTCGAATGCTTTTTCTAGATCAAGGAAGGTCACTATAGCCAGACCTGAGTTAACTGTTCCTAGTAATGTTGCTATGCAGTTGGCAGTACCTACTCCTCTAGTGATGCCAAATATGTGTTTATGCAGGTCTCCAGTCTTCCACAGTAGCCTATTCAATACCATCCGTTCTGCAGTTTTACTAATGCATGAAGTTAATGCAATTGGTCTGTAATTGCCAGGTTCTATCGGCTTAGGAATTGGAATGATGTCAGCTTTCTTCCAAGAGGTCGGTAGTTTGCCTTACTGCCAAGATATATTGATAACGTCCAATATCCCTTGTTCTCCAGCAGGACCTGCGAGTAGATCACTGAGTATGTAATGTTATCAGCACCTGGTGCAGTGTCCTTATCACCTTTTTTGGCTCTGATTAGTTCTTGTTTGGTGAAGGGACAGTCACATTCGTCATTTGTAGCTATGCTCTCATGGATGGCTGTCAATCTCTGTTGTTTTAATTGTTCTTGTTTCTTTCTGACCATTGCAGGAAGCTGATATGAAGCTGTTCTTTCTGCAAATTGGAGGGCAAGTCTCTCGGCCTCCTGCAATTGTTGAATACATGCCTGTAGTCGGGCTGGTCGACCTGATATGGTTTTAATCTGACCCCATATCTTGCCAAGACTACTATGTTCATTTAGAGTTTGACACCACTCAAACCATCTTGCCTCCTTTACCTCTCTAGAAACTCGTCTTGCTTCAGATATCACCGCTCTTAGCAGAGTTCTTCCTTCTGGTGTGGGGTTTCTCTTTAGATGTTTTCGGAAGATGTTGACTCTGTGGTTTTGCTCTTTAACTTCATTACTATAGAACCAATAGTTCTTTCGTTTTGGGTTTCCCGGAATAATGATTAGAATAGCTTTGTTTGCAGCAGTTGCAATGGCTTCCTGCAGATTGGTCTCGTGTATATTCAAATCCTCAGGTGGCGTGTATGTTGCATAACATTTTACAAGTTCTCTTGGTATATATTCCAGTTGGCTTTTTATAAATTCCACCTAGGTTGTGCAGGTGGTGTAGGTAGTCGTTCTATGTGTAGTGTTGTGACAGTAGCATACTGGTCACTGTGATCACCGGGTCTACTTCCCACTTCGCCTGGTGCTTGAGTGCTGTTGAGATTAATGTAAGATCAACGGAACCACCTTGAATGTGAGTGGGTTCCCCAGTGTTGAGAAGTGTAATCTCCGGTACTTCTCGCAGAGCTGCAGCTAAATGGCGCCCATCTGCATTGGCTGGGCCAGTCACACCTAACTCTGACGATGAGCATTAAAATCCCCAGCAATAATTACATTTTCATGCGTGGCCAAAGCATGCACTGCCTCTGCTTCTAGTTTACGCCTAGAGGGCAGTACCGGATGTTAATATTCATGAATTTTATACAATAACTACACCCAATAAACAAAGGTGTTTATTTATTTGCTGTGCAGGAACAGAAACTCGACTATCGAAACAGGAGGGGATGGAACGATAGAGTCAGTGGTAGGGGGCGAAAAAGAAAGCGAAGGACGGAAACATCGGAGGTCTGCACAGCAAATGCAGTACGAATATAGACCTCCAAGTTCACCAGTACATCTGTTGTGCTGCGGCACTTGCGAAAACCAAATTGAGAAAGGAAATGGTGGTGATAGTGTACTAAGAACCACATCCGACGAAAGTTAACCATACGTTTAAAGAGTTTGCAGACACAACTCGTGAGGGCAATAGAGCGGAAGTCCTTAGGGGATGTCTCGAGAGACCCTGGTTTCCGAAACACGAAAGATAACGGCATCGAGCCAGTCCTCATGGACTGACGACGACTCCCAGGCCCAATTATGCAGACTCAGTAAATACTGAGACGTGCACGGAGGGAGATGGCGAAGCATTTCATAATGTATGCCAACGGAGTCCGCCGCCATAGAACCACAGAGGGCCAGGGCAGACCGAAGTTCAGAGAGAGAGAGAGAAGGGATCGTTATAGGGAAGGCTGAGACGGGTGCAGAAATCTAAAGGACGAGATTCAAGAACAGGCTTACAAAGAAGAAACGATTGAGGAAAAAGAGCACCAGAGCTAACAGATGATAAGTGGGAACCCAGATCGGTCGCGACCTGCAACGGGTCTGCCACAAGAGTACCACGGAGGTGAAGAACAGGCAAGACATCGGGAATGAACTTACCCGCTTTCATGCGGATACGCTTCCAGATCTGCAGCAGAGGAGTTTTGGACGTAATGGTGGACATAAGATATCCAACACTCACGTTTAGCTGTACGGATGGTGCTACGGGCCACCGCACCTGCCTTCCGAAACAAAAGAAAAGACTCAGCCATCTGCCGGCGGTGGTGTCTCTTTCAGGCTGCACACTTACAGCGGACAGCTTGAGCACAGTCCACATTCCACCAGGGAACGCACCTCCACGTTTCCCGAGAGGAAGAACGAGGAATAGAGCGGAGGGCAGCGTTGAAGATGGTGTCATGAAAAAGGAGGAGGGCGTGAGGGAGAGGAAGAATGGAGAGGTCGGAGATAGTAGCACTGAGGGTAAAGAGGCGCCAGTCAGCCTCCGCAAACCACCACCTAGGGAAGGAGAGGGGAGGGTGAAAAGAGAAAACGGTAACAAGGATGGGGAAATGGTCACTGCCATGGAGGTCATCAAGAACCCGCCACGTGAAATCCAGGTAAAGAGACGACGAGCAAAGAGAAAGATCAAGACAGGAAAGGGTGCGAGTCCGAAAGTCCAAATGAGTGGGCTCACCAGAATTCAGAAGAGAGGAGGAATGGTTCGAGAAGGCGACCCCGGGTGTTTGTCAGAACATCACCCCAGAGGGTATGTCGACAATTGAAATCACCCAACAGGAGCACAGGCTCTAGCAAGGAGTCCAGTAGGTGTTTCAGATCGGGAAGAGAAAGTGAGACATTTGGGGGGGGAGGTAAATGGAACAAACCGTGTACCATTTATTCACAAAGACACGGGCAGCAGAACATTGGAGAGGGAATGGAAAATTAAGGGGACGAAGGGAACTTCAGAACGAATCAAGAGAACAGAAGAGTAATGGGGCCCAGCAAAAGCAGGGGGGGGGGGGAGCAAAAGGAATACCTACGAAAGTGACCAGGACGAGCACCAAGCATTGGCTCCTGGAGACAGACACAAAGGGGTGAAAACTGTGTGATCAGAAGTTGGAGTTCATGGAAATTAGCGGAATATACGTGAATATTCTATTGAAGAATAAACATCTGACAAAAAGAGGAAAGATAGGAACAGAGAACAATGAAGAACAAAGGGGGTGAGAAGGGAACACAAGCATAAAGCTCAGGGTCAGGATCCGGGTCAGCGAAGTCAGGGTTAGGTGGGCATGGTGTACACGTAGTAATGGATGGAGGGAAGGTTGTAGCAGGGAGGACAGGCCAAGGCGGATGAGCAGTCCGGTGGAGGAAAATGGAGAGGGAGATACCCGAGGGTCAAGGACAGTAGGAGGAGGGGCAGAAGTGGGAGGTGCACCTCAGCAAGGGCAGCAACCGAGAGGGAAGCCAGGGCCAAAGAAACTCCATAGCAGGACAGGGGCTCGACTACCGAAACGGAGGGGATGGAACGATAGATAGTCGTGGTAGGGGCGAAGAGGA
>WNGS01000922.1:77450-90234 GCA_020271785.1 Procambarus virginalis | reverse complement strand
ATATGCCAATCACTGAGAGCGGCGATGGATCACATTTTGCCCAAACCCTCCCTGCAGTTTTTAAAATATCCCAAACATCCCAATTTCGACGCTTGAGCCATATTTTGGAGTCAAATTCTGGCTCTCTGCACGTTTTTGCATTTTAAAATTACGAGTTTTTATACCGAAAATATGCAAATTACTGAGAGCGGAGAAGGGTCACATTTTGCCCAAACCCTATGCAGTTTTTAAAACATCCCAACATCCCAAATTCGACCCATGAGCCATATTTTGGAGCCAAATTTTTTCTCTCTGCACGTATTCGCAGTTTGAAACTACGAATTTTTATACCAAAAATATGCCAATTACTGAAAGCGGCGATGGATCAAATTCTGCACAAACCTTCCATGCAATTTTCAAAATATAAAAAGCATCCCAAATTCGAAGATTGAGATATATTTTGGAACCAAATTCTGGCTCTCTGCACGTTTAGCAGTTTGAAATTAAGAGTTTTTATGCCGAAAATATGCCAATTACTGAGAGCGGCGATGGGTCACATTTCGCCCAAACCCCCCTGCAGTTCTTAAAATATCCCAAACATCCCAAATTCGACCTTTGAGCCATATTGTAGAGCCAAATTCTGGCTCTCTCCACTTATTCGCAGTTTGAAATTACGACTTTTTATACCGAAAATATGCCAATCACTGAGAGCCACGATGGGTCACATTTTGCCCGAACCCCCCCTGCAGTTTTCAAAATACCCGAAACATCCAAATTCTACGCTTGAGCCATATTTTGGAGCCAAATTCTGGCTCTCTGCATGTATTCTGTTATGATCTCAGCCTGCAGGAGAAACGAGTCTCCCCTTGAGAGTTATTCAGCAAGCCTGACCTAACTGGAAGGTGCAGGAATTATAGAGGCGATAACACAGATGTAAGATGGTGTGATGGATTTATATAAAGTTTGAGATTATGGGCAATGAACTAGAAAACAGATAAATGACTGGTTAGGAGATGTGGACAAGTTACTGGAGGCGTGAGGCTCGCTTGTGGAGGGCGATGACCTCACTTGAGGCCAGACTTCGCAGGGGGAAAGCCGCGCTTCGTCAAGCTCCCGCCAGAAGGGACCCCTAGCGATATTATCTCCAAGAGAAGAGAAGGTGCAGACGTTCCAGCTGTTGAATTGAGCTGAAGACGTTGCGGTCTCAAGTCCTGGACGGCGAGGAGAGAGTATTAAGCCGCCCAGTGACAGTTTTGTGGGCTGTGACAACCGCCCTGGTCAGACGTTGTCAGAGGGAGAAGCGCCCTCGACCAGATAATCTGTGGTAAGCCCGATTTAAGCCAGTTCATAGTGTTTGCTTGTAGTTGGTCGTGTGCCCAGCGACAGTAGCAATGTTGATTTACAAGTTAAACATGTTTTGGTAAGGCAGAGAGCCTAAAATGAGAGAGTGAAGTGGGAGGAGCGCGGAGCGACATCCGTCTTCTCTGAGCGCTGGCGGGCAACTGAAGGAGCCCGGCTCCTGAGGGAGGAGGCCTCTCCCAGCGTGAGTGAGGCTCGCCAAGCGAGGTGGCGCATGGACCCACCCATGGGGGAGTCCGCTCTCACTATTTGTAGAAGACATAGAGGTTGGAGACAAAGATGTTGTGTAATTAATTTTGTTTATGTGTTAAAAAGGGAAACAATTTATTGGAGTGCAAATGGGTTGCAGGTTTGTCCTTTGGGGAAGAAGTTGCTGAGGACTTCGAAGTCAGCACAGAAGGAGTAGTTGGTGAGACTCCAAGTCAGTGGAGGAGAGGACCTCGATCTGTGAGGAGAAGCAGTGAGGAGGAGTGTCACGTGCTTCTGTAGAGGTGGTGAAGTACCACAGTTATTCGAGGAAACTTTATGGTGCAGCAGCCAGGAGAGCTGTGGATGACCCTAGTGGGAGTAGAGAAGCACCATAA
The DNA here is from genome assembly GCA_020271785.1 of Procambarus virginalis. NCBI lineage: Eukaryota > Metazoa > Arthropoda > Malacostraca > Decapoda > Cambaridae > Procambarus > Procambarus virginalis. The sequence goes on along the minus strand of WNGS01000922.1, from coordinate 88,312 downwards.
TTGTTCAAGGAATCTTCATGGTAGCAGCCTGGAGGAGCTGCAGAGGATCCTGGTGATTAAGCCCGGAAGAACGTGAAGTTATCAGGGTAGTGAAATAGTTCTAAATGATCACTTGTATGGAGGTGAGAGTATTTGTCATTAGCGTGAACGACGCAGTGAGAGGTGAGTGATCGTTTGCCATTTATGTGCCAAGAAGTGTATATTGAAGTTTAGAGCTACAGACGTAGGCAGGAGTACCTACAGATATATATGTATTCTAAGACTGATAGAATGGTCGATTGATTCGTTGTGTGGCACGGACCATTTATACTGATATATATATATATATATATATATATATATATATATATATATATATATATATATATATATATATATATATATATATATATATATATATATATATATATATATATATATATTACAACAGTTTTTAATGAGGTGAACAAAACTTTCAACAAAGGACAGAACACGAAAACAATGGATATTAACTGGATATTAACTGGGTAAATTGAAGGTATGAATGAAAGTAACTGCGGAAGGGCCTATTGGCCCATATTTCTTGATGCTTCTATATTGGAGCGGGGTCTTGAAGTGGGTAGAATATAGTTGTGCATTAATTGACTGTTGATTGCTGGTGTTGACTTCTTGATGTGTAGTGCTATATATATATATATATATATATATATATATATATATATATATATATATATATATATATATATATATATATATATATATATATATATATATATATATATATATATATATATATATGTTATTAAATATGACCGAAAAAGTAAGATTAATAATTCTAACACGAATTTTCTCAATTTTCCTTATGTTTGTTTTTACTGATGACGGTAAATTAAAAATCAATTCTCCAAAATTCATTCTTTATTTCTTAGTCTGACGCGACACTTGAGCGCGTTTCGTAAAACTTATTACATTTTCAAAGACTTTTAGTTACACACACACAGAACAACTATAACTGAACAGAGTTTAAATACCTGCATTTGGGTGAGATGACATGTTACAATGGTTTGGGGTGAGGTGAGAACAAACACAGAACACGAAACAATGGGTATAAGGGAAGAATAGATCTGTAACTGCAGAAGGCCTATTGGCCCGTATTTCTTGATGTTTCTATATTGGAGCGGAGTCTTGAAGTGGGTAGAATATAGTAGTGCGTTAATTGGCTGTTGATTGCTGGTGTTGACTTCTTGATGTGTAGTGCCTCGCAGATGTCAAGCCGCCTGTTGTCGCTGTATCTATCAATGATTTCTGTGTTGTTTGTTAACAAACAACACTGTGTTATTAACAAACAACTGTGTTGTTTGTTAACAAACAACACAGAAATCATTGATAGATACAGCGACAACAGGCGGCTTGACATCTGCGAGGCACTACACATCAAGAAGTCAACACCAGCAATCAACAGCCAATTAACGCACTACTATATTCTACCCACTTCAAGACTCCGCTCCAATATAGAAACATCAAGAAATACGGGCCAATAGGCCTTCTGCAGTTACAGATCTATTCTTCCCTTATACCCATTGTTTCGTGTTCTGTGTTTGTTCTCACCTCACCCCAAACCATTGTAACATGTCACCTCACCCAAATGCAGGTATTTAAACTCTGTTCAGTTATAGTTGTTCTGTGTGTGTGTAACTAAAGTCTTTGAAAATGTAATAAGTTTTACGAAACGCGCTCAAGTGTCGCGTCAGACTAAGAAATAAAGAATGAATTTTGGAGAATTGATTTTTAATTTACCGTCATCAGTAAAAACAAACATAAGGAAAATTGAGAAAATTCGTGTTAGAATTATTAATCTTACTTTTTCGGTCATATTTAATAACATATGTCTACAGGAAAGACTGCTACCAAAATATACTAATATATATATATATATATATATATATATATATATATATATATATATATATATATATATATATATATATATATATATATACATATATATATACACAACCATATACAACCACAACAACCATATACACAACCATTTCCGTCCCCTTTACCCGTTCATCCGATCGTGCTACAGTGGGGACTCTAAGCTTCTTTTTGGGGAACATGAAATAAACTCCTGTGAAGGTGTCCAACAAGGTGACCCCTTAGCACCCCTCCTTTTCTGCCTAGCTATCAAAGAGGTCACTGATAGTCTGACAAGCGAGCTAAACATCTGGTACCTGGATGATGGCACTCTCGCTGGAACCCCGGAAACCATTTTGGAGGATATAAGGAAAATCCAGGAGCAGGGAGCAGCCTTAGGCCTCATTCTCAATGCATCCAAGTGTGAAATAATCTCCCGCAACCAAGACATCACTGGGCAAATACAAAATGTTCTTCCAGACATTCTCGTTGTCGAGCCACCGGACTGTACTCTCCTGGGTGCCCCCATTGGCCCACGGGCAATCGAGGAGGTCCTGGCTGCAAAAATCACTGATCTAAAGAGAATGCTGGACAGGATTGACAAGATTGATGCCCATGATGCTCTCTTTCTCCTCACAAGATGCCTGTCTCTCCCTAAGTTGACGTACTTTCTGAGATGTTCTCCATCCTACAGCAGCCCTAAATTAAATGTGTATGACATCCTTCTGAGGTCCATGCTGGTGAAAGTCCTGAACCTGCCATTGGACGACTCTCAGTGGGAGCAAGCAACCCTTCCTGTAAGACTTGGCGGCCTTGGTGTCCGCACAGCCTCCCAAATTGCTCTACCAGCCTTCCTTTCCTCCTCCCACGCATCGCACGACCTCGTCAGAGATATCTTACCTGCAACCCTGAGAGACTCAGCAGGAATACACGATCCTGCTTTCACTGAATGTTCAAATCAGTGGGGTGTTCTCGCAGCCCCAGCAACCATTATAGAGCCAACAAAACAATACAAACAGTCCGGCTGGGACCACCCTCTAGTGGAAAAAGTAGCTGATGCTATGCTCAGCGCTGCAACATCAGACAAGGAGAAAGCCCGCCTCAGAGCAGTGCGTGCCCCCCATGCAGGAGACTTCCTCCTGGCAGTACCCATGTCAACAATGGGCACGCGCCTAGATCCAGAATCCCTTCGTGTAGCAGTGGCCCTCCGCCTTGGTGCCCCAATTCACACTGAATACAAGTGTATTTGCAACAGGGTGGAAGCAGACCAATACGGACTGCATGGGTTGCATTGCGGAAGCACAAAGGGCTGGCATGCAAGACACAACGAGGTCAATGACATCATCAAGAGAAGCCTCGTCTCAGCTAAGTGCCCAGCGGAGAGAGAACCTCGCATCTTAGGGGTCCAAAACCCGGATTTCCCCGCACTTCGCCCTGATGGCATCACCATATACTCATGGAAGGAGGGTAGACAGTTGGTGTGGGACTACACATGTGTATCCACCCTGGCTGACACCTATGTACACTTCGGAGCTGATCAAGCAGGTGGGGCAGCCAACCACAGGGAAACAGCAAAATCTCTCAAATACAGGCGACTGGCAGGTCAATACCTCTTTGTTCCCATAGCGTCTGAGACGCATGGCCCCTGGGGCAAGAGTGCCTTGGGATTTCTCAAGGAATTGGGTTCCAAGCTCATTGACGTCACCAGAGACCCAAGGGCTTGCAGTTTTTTGTTTCAGCGCCTCAGTGTGGCGATCCAGAGGGGTAATGCTTGCTGCGTCCTCGGTTCCTGTCCGGAAGCGGAGGAGCTTCAAGAGATCCATAACCTTTAGGCATTTGTCTTGTATGTTTTGTAACCTTTAAATACACAATAAAGCATAAGAAAAAAAAAGGAAGGGGGTGGTAGGAGAAAAGCACACAGAAACTGTATTGGAGGGGACCCACATTCCCTCCAATGCGTTATGTGTGATTTCCTCCGAGGCATGGGTCCCCCTTCTTCCAGCCAGAGGTGGTACTCCCTTCTATATATATATATATATATATATATATATATATATATATATATATATATATATATATATATATATATATATATATATATATATATATATATATATATGTATGTTATTGCATCTTCCTGCTGAATTTTCTTGTACGTGTTCAGAGATATATTTATATGTATATATATTCTCTTGTTGAAAGTGTACCATTATACTGTAAGACTTAATCTACGTGAGGAGGTTGGTAATATTAGGTGGTAATACCAAGAGATAGGATACCACTTAGCAAGCTAAGGATAGAGTTCTGATGGTGTTGGAGTGCAACCTGATTATAATAGTACAGAGTATAGGATTCATCATTAATATTATATGTATGCGTGTATTGTATATGTACTTCGTCCAGTAAATGTATCCAAATTTGCTGGTGTTTTCACTTGTCCCAGTGAGGCTTCCCAGGAAATAGTAAAGAAGGAGAGAGAGAGAGAGAGAGAGCAAGAAACAGGAACCACTGCTGTGGACAGGGTAAGACAGAAGTCTAGTAAGGCAAAGGGGGTTGAGGAGGTCATATTCCATCAGGGGAGAGTGGGGAGTCACAGCGGCTCGAGTGGGTGTGTGCACGTGACAACAAGGCTGCGTGTTGGAGCCGCATCCCCTAAACGTGTGACGTTGAGCCCCTCTCCAAGAGCCAGAAGTGCCTAGTGTGATCTCCTAGTGAAATATGAGCATTTGTCGAGTTGTGGGTTGGGTGGTCCGTCAGCGGTAACACCACCAAATCCACCACCGCAACAAATTGGGGGCCTGTCCGGGAGAGTGAACTGACGCACCCACACCCTGTCCAAGAGTGGATTTGTACACCTCTTGTTGAAATAGGTACACTGTGTGACCGCAGGTGTATATTCTCTCTCTTGGGAAGACTCACAGGACAAGATGGATAAGGTGCAAGCATTTGTAGAAACAGGCAAGCCTGAGGACTTGGAAGGTTGCACGAGGGATCAATTAAAACAGATAGCAGAAAAGTGTGGCATCAGGTTGAAAGCATCTAAAGTGGCCGGGATGAAGGATGAGATCCTTAGGCAGTTAAGAGCCAAAAGGAAGCGGCAGAGCAAGGAGCCCAGAGAGGAGCTGAAAGTGGAAAGGAGGATGATGGGCAGGATGAAGTGAGATCCCAGGGATCGAGTAGGAGCAGCAAGAGTAGCCGCAGTAGCAGGAGTAGCCGGAATAGGAGCTTGGAGAGATTCCAGTTAGAGCTCCAGATGCAGCAACAACGAGAGGACAAGGAGAGACAGTTCCAGCTGGAAAAGATGAAATTAGAACTCCAGATGAAAAATGAAGCCGAGAAAGAGAAAACCAGGCTGGAAGTAGAAAAAGAGAAAGCAAGACTAGAGGTGGAAAAAGAAAAAGAGAGAACAAAACAAATGCAAATAGAAGCGAATAGAATCTTGGCTGAGCAAAGAATCGAACATGGGTTGCCAGAGAGCACCACCCAGGTATCACACCCACCAGATGTTAGAGTTAGGGAGAAGGACATTCCCTTGTTTATTCCTGAAGAGGCAGAGAGCTTTTTCGAGCACTTTGAAAAGGTAGCCAGCATCAAGGAGTGGCCACAGGAGGAATGGGCCCAGCTGGTCCAGTTAAGATTGACCGGTGCAGCCAGGGAGGCTTACACCCAATTGTCACTAGAAGAGTGCCAGGATTATGCCACAGTAAAGAGTAGCATATTGCGCTCGTTCCAGTTAACCCCAGAAGCTTGTAGGAAGCGCTTCAGAGAGATGATCAAAGTGGGAGCATGTACGTTTGCTGAGACAGCAAGGGATCTGGAGAGACGATTCCAGAAGTGGATTGATGCTGCTGGAGTTGGATCTTACGCTGACCTGAAGCAATTGATGGTCATGGAGAAGTTCTTGGAGATTATGCATCCCGAAACAAAGTTCAAGATCCAAGAAGCAGGGATAAAGGAGGTGAGAGATGCCGCAGATAGGGCGGACATGATTACGGAAGCGTATAAGAGCTTGAGGGAGAACAGAGTGAAGAATGAGGCGAGACGCAGCAATGGCAGATCCAGTGGAGCCTGGGGAGGAAGAAATTACGAAAGACCAAGAAGAGTCTGGGGTGAGAAGAATTTTGATAAATGGGCGGATAAACGTAAGTACCCTAAAACTCAGAAGAGTAGGTCGCGCACTTCGTCTGAAAGTGAAGATGAAGGAGCTAAACGAGAGACAAATCATTATCCAGGAAATCAAGAGTCCAGTAAAGCCCCACAGAGTGCAGGTAGTGTACCTGGCCCGAGGAACTCTCATGCGAGTGGGCAAAGTCAGAGCCACTCTGGTACGTATAGAAGAGACTTTTCCCAGGTGAGGTGTTACAACTGTAACGGATTGGGTCACGTGATGCGAGATTGTCGGCAGGGCAAGAGAATTGTGACCCTGGCCATGTGTGACCCCCGAGGTAAATATACTAATGTGTTCCGAGACAAACCACAGATGGTGAACTTAGTGAACGAGAGGTATAGGCCGTTCATAAGTAAAGGTTGGATCAGTATAGGAGGCCAACCTGAGGTGGAAGTTGGTATCTTAAGAGATACCGGAGCTAATCAGAGCGTGATTGCGAGAAGCCTGATTGGAAATGATCGACGGTTAGCGGGCAGGAGAAAGATGAAAGTATATGGGTTATTGTCTGAGAGTGACATGCCCGTTTGTACTGTCCAGCTAAGGTCGGAATATGTGTCGGCGGAGGTGATGTTGGGAGTGTGCCCCAACATACCTGTTCCAGGAGTCCAAATGATCCTGGGGAATGACTTGTGCGGGACCAAGGTGTTACCAAGAGTCATAGCGGAGACTGTGCCAGAGGAGTGCCCAGAAGGCCACGGCACAGGTGGGACACCTGAGAATGTGAACCTGACTGACATCCGAGGAGATGAGTCAGGAGACCGCCAAGCCATTGAAAACCCTGTCTCGGTAGTGATGAAGGCAGAGGTGGCCGACGAGGAAGACGCTGGAGAAGATGAGACAGTGTCTATTCAGCCGGTAGAAGATATCGACGTAGATATAGCGTGGCCGTTTGATGAAGGTCCAGCTCAGGAAGATGAAGTCTCGGTGAGGCCAAAAGTGAAGATGGCCCAGCCAAAGAAAAATCATGTGAAGAGAGCGAACCTGAGTAGACCCCAGCCTGCTGAAACAAAGGGTCGGAAGGTGAGTGCAACTGTGCTGAGCAGAAGTGAGGAAGGATGTGGACATACTAAGGACGGGAGTAGAGCGTCAAGTTGTCCACGAGCACAGAGGCATTTGGATAGTAGAAGTAAGTTGTTTCAGATGTCAGGAGTTGACATGTTTCACAGAAAACTTGGAAGAGAGATAGTGAAGAAGAGTAATAGCCGAGAAAATGGAAGGAGAAGAGACAGTATGTGTGGAAAGATGCTTACGAACACTCTAGGAGAGGTAAAGCAACATGTACGGTCGAGTGCTGTTGGATGTAGTACAGGACTCGGAGAAACTTTTAGGGAACAAAGAAGAGTTGAAGGAGAAGAAATGGAGTTGTATAGAGGCGAGAAGTGTGAGAAGAGGATGATGATACAAGCATGGAGGAGTAGAAGAAAGCCGAGGACTCGATGGGAGTCAAACAGGATGAGGTCTCGGATAAATGAGGAGACGAAAGGGAGGATCGTCGGTGAAGACGAGGGAGTGAAGTATGATGGCAGGAGACGAAAGTATAATGGCAGATGGAATTGTGAAGACGACAGAGGAGGTACAGACAGTAGATGTCTGACTCTGAACGTGAAGAGAAGAAGACAAGGGAACGGAGGGTGGAAACAATAAGTAGAGTGGACCGATGGAGTGCGGGCGTCCAAGGAGGACAGCCTAGCCAATAGGTGTCAGGGAAGTCAAATCGTTTGTGAGAAGATCATGTTTCGGGCGAGTTGTGAGCCAGATGTTGCAAGGTGCAATGAAGTAGTTGTAGATTCTGAAGAGTACGTAAGCAGATCAACCGGTCGAACCAATCGGTTGGAGAACAAGACAGCGTGGTGGCGGATGTATTATCCCGAGCTTTGCCACTGGAATAACTCTCAAAAATAAGGGGAGGGGAGTGTTATGATCTCAGCCTGCAGGAGAAACGAGTCTCCCCCTTGAGAGTTATTCAGCAAGCCTGACCTAACTGGAAGGTGCAGGAATTATAGAGGCGATAACACAAATGTAAGATGGTGTGTTGGATTTATATAAAAGTTTGAGATTATGGGCAATGAACTAGAAAACAGATAAATGACTGGTTAGGAGATGTGGACAAGTTACTGGAGGCGTGAGGCTCGCTTGTGGAGGGCGATGACCTCACTTGAGGCCAGACTTCGCAGGGGGAAAGCCGCGCTTCGTCAAGCTCCCGCCAGAAGGGACCCCTAGCGATATTATCTCCAAGAGAAGAGAAGGTGCAGACGTTCCAGCTGTTGAATCGATGGGTCACATGCCCAAACACCCCTGCAGTTTTCAAAATTTGCGAAACATTCCAAATTCGACCCTTGAGCCATATTTTGGAGCCAAATTCTGGCTCTCTGCATATATTCGCAGTTTGAAATTTCGAATTTTATACCGAAAATATGCCAATTACTGAAAGCAGAGAGGGATCGCATTTTGCCCAAACCCTCCCTGTAGTTTTCAAAATATTCCAAACAACCCAAGTTCGACGCTTGATCCATATTTTGGAGCCAAATTCTGGCTCTCGGCACGTATTCGCAGTTTGAAATTACGAATATTTATATCGAAAATATGCCAATTACTGAAAGCAGCGATGGATCACATTTTTTCCCAAAACCTCCCTGCAGTTTTATACCGAAAATATGGCATATACTGAGAGCGACGATGGGTCACATTTTGCCCAAACCCCCTTGCCGTTTTAAAATATATCACAAACATCCCAAACTCGACCCTTGAGCCATGTTTTCGAGCCAAATTTTGGCCCTCTGCACGAATTCGCAGTTTGAAATTACGAATTTTTATACTGAAAATATGCCAATTACTGAAAGCGGCGATGGATCACATTTAGCCCAAACCCTCCCTGCTGTTTTCAAAATATCCCAAACATCCCAAATTCGACGCTTAAGCCATATTTTGGAGCCAAATTCTGGCTCTCTGCACGTATTCGCAGTTTGAAATTACGAATTTTATACCGATAATGTGCCAATTACTGATAGCAGCGATGGGTCACATTTTGCCCAAATCCCCCCTGCAGTTTTCAAAATATTCCAAACATCCCAAATTCGACGCTTGAGCCATATTTTGAAGCCAAATTCTGGCTCTCTGCACGTATTCGCAGTTTGAAATAACGTCTTTTTATACCAAAAATATGCCAATTACTGAAAGCGGCGATGGATCACATTCACCCCAAACCCAACCTGTAGTTTTCAAAATATAAAAAACATCCCAAATTCGACCCTTGAGCCATATTTTGGAGCCAAATTCTGGCCCTCTGCACGTATTCCCAGTTTGAAATTACGAATTTTATACAGAAAATATGCCAGTTACTTAGAGAGGCGATGGGTTACATTTTGCTCAAGCCCACCCATTAGTTTTCAAAATATCACAAACGTCCCAAATTCGACCCTTGAGCCGTATTTTGGAGCCAAATTCTGGCTCTTTGCACGTATTCTTCGTTTTAAATTACGACCTTTTATGCCGAAAATATGGAAATTACTGAGAGCAGCGATGGGTCACATTTTTCCAAATCCCCCCAATGCAGTTTTTAAAATATTCCAAACTTCCCAAATTCGACGCTTGAGACATATTTTGGAGCCAAATTCTGGCTCTCTGTACGTATTTCTTAGCTTGAAATTACGAACTTTATAGAAAAAATATGTCTATTACTAATAGAGGCGATGTGTCACATTTTGCTCGAACCCACCCTGGATCACAAATTCTGGCTCTCTGCACATATTCGAAGTTTGATATTTCGAATTTTTATAACGAAAATATGCCAATTGCTGAGAGCGGTGATGGGTCACATTTTGCCCAAACCCCCCTGTAGTTTTAAAATATATCACAATCATCCCAAATTCCACCCTTGAGCCATATTTTGGAGCCAAATTCTGGCTCTCTGCACGTATTCGCAGTTTTAAACTAAGACTTTTTATACCGAAAATATGCCACTTACTGAAAGCGACGATGGATAACATTTAGCCCAAACCCTCCCTGCAGTTTTCAAAATATCCCAAACATCCCAAATTCGACGCTTGAGCCATGTTTTGGAGTCAAATTCTCGCTCTCTGCACGTATTCGCAGTTTGAAATTACGAATTTTTATACCGAAAATTTGCCAATTATTGAGAACGGCGATGGGTCACATTTTGCCCAAACCCCCCTGAAATTTTCAAATTATCCGAAACATCCCAAATTCGACTCTTGAGCCATATTTTGGAGCCAAATTCTGGTCTCTGCATGTATTCGCAGTTTTAAATTACGACTTTTATACCGAAAATATGACAATTACTGAAAGCAGCGAGGGATTGCATTTTGCCCAAACACTCCCTGCAGTTTTCAAAATATCCCTAACATCCCAATTTCGACGCTTGAGCCATATTTTGGAGTCAAATTCTGGGGCTCTCAGCAATATTCGAAGTTTGAAATTACGATTTTTTATACCGAAAAATTGGCCAATTACTGAGAGCGGCGATGGGTCATATTTTGCCCAAACCCCCACTGCAGTTTTCAAAATATCCCAAACATTCCAAATTCGACGATTGAGCCATATTTTGGAGCCAAATTCTGGCTCTCTGCACTTATTCGCAGTTTGAAATTACGGCTTTTATACCGTAAATATGCAATTACTGAGAGCAGCGATGGGTCACATTTTGGCCAAACCCCCTGCAGTTTTAAAATATATCACAAACATCCAAATTCGACCCTTGAGCCATATTTTGGAGCCAATTCTGGCTCTCAGCACGTATTCGCGGTTTGAAATTACGACATTTTATACCGAAAATATGCCA
>WNGS01000922.1:39476-60612 GCA_020271785.1 Procambarus virginalis | reverse complement strand
CTAATGCTGTAGCAGTGGAATCTGCAAAAAAGCTGAAGTAGCCCCAATTTGGTTGAAGTCTTGTAACTGAGTAAAGACTCCTTTGCATTCCTAACAACATGGAATGTAGTAATGAGCATTGCATTCTTTGACTTAATCTCTGCAGTGAAAGTTCCAATCACTGGTAAGGCTACCTTTGAAGCATAGGCAGTGGCTTTGCCATTATAGTTTTCAAGCTTTGGGAATGTTTTTAAATTTTCATAGTGGCACTCAGCAATGGTGTCAATGTTTGATCCAGTGTCAATGAGAATTTTGAGACAAATGCCAGCAATGTATACTATAGTCTCTGGGTTGTTTGGAAGATCATTCCATTCTGTGATTGATTGTACTCTAAAATATAATCACATTCACTGTCATCTGAGACTGGTTGTAATGAAATGTTGTCTTGTATATTATTAACATTCTTGATTTGAGGTGCAATATTGTGTTTGCCACCTCGACTCCTATGACTTGATCCTCGTACATTGCTTTTATTTATTGATTGTGGTTTCTTTAGTGCGGAACGACACATAGCACCAAAATGATTTAGTTTTCTACACTCATAGCACTTCTTACCTTGAGCAGGACAAACATTATCTTGGTGTGGGTAGTCTCCTCCACAATTGTAACATTTATTATTGACAACCTCTGATGTGAGTCGTTGTGACTGCTTGAGTCTTGTTCCATGACTCCAGTTGTGATGTGGTTCTCGGCTCAATTTAATGTTAGGTTTGGCATGATATCTTCTATGATCATGGTGTCCTCCCTGAACCTTACATACTTCATGACTGTTAGTAACAGTGGCAGAACCGTTGTTGGCACTGCACTCCATGGACACGAGCATCACGTGCAGCATCTTCCATTCGACGAGCCATATCCAGTATCTTGTAAGAGAACTTTCATCATCAACAAGTTCTAGAGCTCTTCGACGAAGACGTGTAGATGTGCATGTTTCAATTATTTGCTGTTTGATTTCTTTGTCAACATCAGCAAACTCACAGTGGGCTGCTAAACCCTGCAGACGTGTATGGTATTGATCAACAGTTTCATTAGAGAGTTGTTTGCTCTCCTGAAATGCATAATTTCCATAGCAGTATTTTGCCTTGGTTTGAAATGCTCAGTTAATTTGGCCTTGGCAGTGTCATAATCTTTGGCACCACCAGTATCTTTCAGTGTATCAAAGATATCACAAACTCTATCACCTGCATAGTGAAGCAGAAAGGCACGCTTTCTTTCAGCACTTTTGATGTCAGAAACTATCAACAAATTTTCAAACCTTTTAAGCCATTTGAACCACCTCTGTGACAGGTTTGTCTGGTCACAGTCAGGATCAAATGCAGAAACTGAGGTATATTTGCCATTTTTACTGAATAAATTTAAACTTATCACTTAAAATGTTCCTTAGAATATATAACACTTACTGCACTGTATATGTTATTCAAGAATTCACTGTAATTACTTTAATTTTGCAAAGCACACAAGCATTTTAATGCAAAAGTTCACAACAGTGCACAACACAGCAGCAACTGACTTCTTACCTAGCCCTTGTGTACATGTGTTGTTCCTACTCACAGCAACACAGCAGTTGTTAGCAGTTGTTACAGCAATTGTCAGCAGTTGGTACAGCAGTAGGCAGCAGTAGGCAGCAGTAGGCAGCAGTAGGCAGCAGTAGGCAGCAGTAGGCAGCAGTAGGTAGCAGTAGGTTCACAGCGTGAAGAATTTTGTAGCACGGAGCGTCGTTTCGTAACCAAAACATCAGGTTTTGTACACTGCATCAAAGCGTCGTTTCGTACACAGCGTCGGCAGATTCCTCTCACACAGCAACACTCAGCACAGCTTGGGTAGCACACAGCATTGGCCAGCACACAGCAACGGCCAGCACACAGCAACGATCAGCACACAGCAACAGTCAGCACACAGCATGGGGTTGCATACAGCACCGGGCATGGCGCTCACAGACAGCTTCCTCCCTCTCTGGGCGAGACAGCATGCTCCTTCCTTGTGTTTTGTTGAACAAAATACCTGCGTTCCCAGTTCATCGTCGTCGCCAGTGTGGTGTCTGTGTGTAGCTGAGATAGTCTTGGTAGTAAGGTTGATGTAAAGTCATTCCTGGTTACTGACTTTAATAACAATGAACGATTACATGACTATGGCTCCCAAGCTTGGCAGGCATCCTGTGCGCTCTTGTTTACCTCTTCCCCTGGCGTCCAGCCGCCGCACATAGAAAACGGATGGTACCATTTTCTGTGAACATGACAGTACTTATACTGTATCTCCCTCTGACACTGCAACTGATGTGTCTACTAAAAGGACAAATTCAGTCAGAGAGAGAAGGTGCTTGTTCTGCGATCAAGAACATCTCACCTACAAATGTACGGTTTATCCTAACTTTAACACCAGGATTAAAAAACTTCAAGAATTACACAGATGCACCAAGTGCATGGGTTCTCATGAACCCAGTAAATGTGTTGTGCAGCTACGGTTATGCAGTAGATGCCACAAAGGTGTACATCATTATGCCTTATGTAGAACAATTTCTACCCAATCTGTGACACCTGGGAAGAATTCTATGAATTCTACCACGGTACAATATTGCAAAGTACATCAGGAAATAAGTGTACTTGCTACTGAGGTAGGCAATAATACCACTCTGCCTACAGCTCAACTTAAGCTAATAGACAAGAAATCTAGAGTCAACACTAGAGGTCTCTTTGATCAGGGATCACAGAAAACCTTTATCACGCAACAATTAGTGGAGCAGTTAAAATTAAAACCTGCCAAAAGTGTGAGACTGAACATTTCTGGGTTCTTGACTAATAGTGGACCTCGTGAATACCAAGTAGTCAAGGTATTAGTGAGACTTGGATCTTCTACTAGTCCAATACAAGCGGTAGTAGTTGATAAACTGCCTTCTGACCTGCAGGTCTCAGGACTAGCTCGCACTGCGAGATATCTTAAACGAAACCGCATGAGGCTAGCAGATTACAAAATAAATTCTGACTGCCTCACAGATGTTGGTATACTTATAGGCGCTGACCATTATTATAAATTTATAACTGGATGCACCAGACAACACGGAATGAATTTGTTGTCATCTGCTGGAGGCAAGTTGCTTACTGGACCGGTGCTTTTCCAACAAAGGGCAGCGTCAACCAACAAACAAGATAACAATGCAATAGTGGCGTGACTAGGCTTGGAACAGTCACCCCTACAGTTCAGAGAAATATCTGAAGATATTGAGTCTGATCCACCTGTACATCGTTTGTGGGATCTAGACACTTTAGGTATTGTCCCTGAACAACCAAGTCCTGATGATATGTGGACTTACCAGCAATATCTGGATACAGTTGTCTATAAAGACAAACAATACTGGGTGAGATTGCCATGGAAGTTGAATCATCCACAACTTCCAGTTAATTATTTCATGGCAGCCTCTCAATTACAGTCACAATTAATGCGGCTGAAGAAACAGCCAGATAAATTAAATATGTACCATCAATTAATTCAGCAACAACTCAACAGTAAATTTATTGAAGTTGTTGATAATGATGACCGGAAAACAGGTCACTATTTACCCCATCACGCTGTGTTGAAAGATTCATTGACAACACCAATACGTATTGTTTTCAACTGTAGTGCCAAAGTGAAGGCAAGCAGCGTGTCTTTGAATGAATGTCTCCAAACGGGACCTAGCCTAACACAAAGGCTACATGATGTACTGTTACGATTCCGTACTGGTATTTTTGCTTATACTGCTGATATCAGTAAAGCTTTCCTTAGAGTAGGATTGCAAGAGGAGGATCGTAATTACACCAAATTTCTCTGGATTAAAGATCCCCAGGCTCCTGACAGTGAGGTCATAACCTATCGGTTTGCCTCGGTGCTTTTCGGAGCGACTTCCTCGCCGTTTCTACTGCAAGCCACATTAGATACACATTTGAAGAAGTCAAATAGCCCTTATAAGGCAGAGATCAGTGACAACTTGTATGTCGATAATTTCCAGGGAACAACTAATGATAAATCTAAATTGGTAGAAATTTACCATGAGGCTAACCGTGAGTTAATAGGAGCCAATATGCCACTACAATCATGGGCCTCAAACAATAAATCATTAAACCAGATAATCGAGAAAGAATTTCCAGGTTATCAGGTGCCTAATCAATTAAAAGTTCTGGGTGTGGAATGGAACACTGGTACTGACGAGATGAATATCAAGTCAGTACAAACCAATAATTCATCCCTTACCATGAGAAAATTACTCTCATATGTCAGTCAACCATTTGACCCCTTAGGCTTACTTAGTCCTATATTAATAAGGGGCAAACTCCTAATGCAGGAATGCTGGCAGAAACATATGGGATGGGATGATCCGTTGCCAATTGAGTTGCAAGAGAAATGGCAAATACTCGCAGCGGATTTCAATCAATTAGGTGTTTTGAAATTTCCTCGTAATGCTTCAGGACAAAACTTACCTACAAATTTGCACATTTTTTGCGATGCCTCTGGCAAAGCATATGGCGCTGCAGCCTACTTAGTCAATAGTGCACAATCAATTTTACTCACATCTAAAGCGAGAGTTGCTCCAATCAAGAAGAGATCTTTACCTCAAATGGAGTTAACTGCATTGCTAGTGGGAGTAAGATTGGCTCATTGCCTGACCAAGACACTCAATAATATTCACTTTGGTGAGATCGTAGTGTGGTCAGACAATGAGGCAGTCTTACAATGGGTAAGAAATAACAACAATAAAACTCCCTACGTTAGTAATCGCGTTAGGGAAATCATGAATTATCTGCTGGATATAAATTCAGACATGTCCCCACTAAGGACAATCCTGCAGATTACTTATCAAGAGGTTTAACATTTAAACAGCTAAGTAAGTCTTCGATGTGGTTTAATGGACCTTCATGGCTTGTTAGTGGTCAGTGGCCCAAACAGAAACCACAAGTCATAGTGACCAGTATCACTACTCCCATGAAAGACCCAGAACCTCATCGAGTCTCAGCTATTAATCCTCACAATTATTCTAACTTGAGTAAGTTATTAAGAGTGACAGCACATGTGTTTGATTTTCTTGCCAAGATAGGAATCAAGCATAAGTTTCCCAATCCTATCATCTACTGGATCAAACGTGCACAACAAGAGACATATGGAAGTGAATATGAAAATCTTCCAGATAAATTAACCAAGTCTCTAGGTATCTGGTATGATACCAACACTCATAATATATTAAGGTGTGGAGGACGTTTGCTTCATGCAAAAATTGATTTGGACACAAAGAATCCAATCCTTCTACCACGTCACCACGTTATTACCAAACTTCTAGTTTTACATCACCATCAATATGGTACTTTGCATGGTGGAGTGTTAGACACACTCACCGACCTCAGACAGAAATATTGGCTTCCTCAAGGTCGTCAAACTGTCAAATCAATTATTAAGTCCTGTATAATCTGTCAACGCTACGATGCTCGAGTGTGTCCTTACCCAGGACCACCACCACTCCCTAAAGAGAGGGTAGTTCATCTTCGTCCGTTTGAGACTACTGGTGTTGATTACACAGGAGCCTTGCTTCTCACTGGCAATCCGGATAAGATACCAGTGAAAGCTTATATTTGCCTCTTCACATGTGCTACCACACGAGGCGTACATTTAGAAGTGACTTCTGACATGAGTGCTGAAGCCTTCATCCAAGCTTTTCGTAGATTTGCAGCTCGCAGATCCTGTCCCAAGCTCATGATATCTGATAATGGCTCAAATTTTGTGGCAGGAGAAGCCTGCTTACGAGAGATTTGGAATCATCCAGAAGTGCAGTCTGTCATGCAGAGACGACAATGCCACTGGAAATTTATTGCTCCCAGAGCCCCCTGGCAAGGTGGGTTCTACGAACGAATGATAGGGACTGTCAAGAAGTGTTTAAGGAAGACCTTGCATCGACAGAAAATTAGTTACTCAGAACTCCAAACACTCGTCGTGGAAATTGAGGCGCGAGTCAACAATCGCCCATTAACTTATCTATCAGATGATTTCTCACAGAGAGAGCCTCTGAGTCCCTCGCATTTAATACATGGAGGCCTGCTGAGCCCTCTGATACCTTTGGCAGAAGAGGACCCCGTCGATCCTTCCTATGTAACCAGGAGTGACTTAGTACAAAGTTACCAACATCTCTCTAGAGTAATTGAAAGGTGGAATGAGGTGTGGACTCGAGAGTACCTCACCGCTCTACGAGAGTACCACTATGGAGCTTCGAGCCCCTATAATAAAGTACAGCTTAAACCAGGAGACCTAGTATTAGTTGACAGTGATGGACCAAGGTCAGAATGGCCTATAGGCAAAATTGTTGCAATCCACCCAGATCGCCAAGGTATCCTGAGAGTAGTACGAGTTTTGTGCAAAGGCACTACTACTCTAAAGACATTAGAGAAGTTGGTACCTCTCGAATTAGCAGAACGAGAGTGTTTATCAGAACCAGCTTCAACAGTTTCCGAGGATAACAATTCTGATCCACCGAGCACTCGCCCTACTAGAGCTGCTGCTCAACAATGTAAAAGGAAACTACAAGCCTATTATAGCTCTGACTAAGAGCAAATAATTTTCATCCAATTTGAGTGATCATGATGATACTGTGTTGTGATGTCTAGTAACCAATCAGCTACAAGTCACAATGACCCAGACATTCACCTCACAGTAGAGTCTCAGTTACTTGAATTGTATGATTCAATCATTAAGTTGTGTAAACTATTAATTATGACATTAATTTTTCATGTCTTAAATTCTTGTATGTCCTTGACATTTACGGGACATCCGTTGTGTGTGTACTAACATACTAACATACTAACATACTAACTTCGGGATAGGTACGTCAGTACTCAACATGGCACTGCGACCCGAGTTTTCTCCCCCCGGAGTTATGTTGGAAATTTCCAACACTTATCATCCATTATTATCTTATGATAAATTAATATTAACTTACATTTGCAGTAGCTCTTAACACCACTAACCATAGTGTCAATATAAATTAATCTGAGCATATTGCTGATAATATTACTCCTGATAATGTAAATCAAGAGTTATTAATTGAAATTATTCAGTAACAGTTTTTATTCTGTTACGTTTGAATGCTCTGGAGAAGTATAAATATTATCTCCATTTCTCGCTAGAGATTATTTATCGAGAATATTATAATTATTAATTCCCTATAATTTCAACCCAGTTCATATTATCGCATTTTCCTCCATAATTACGCGGGAAAGAATAGTTTGTGTTTAATAATTTCCGTGGTGAATGCGAGAGCGGGGAGAGGGAGAGGCCATTACGCCATTACGACATCAACAAGGCACGCACGCGAGACAACGTGGTGGAACACGTGGCATTAATTGAGAATTCTTGTCGATAAGAATTACGTCGACACTCAATTAATAAGTGGAATTTACTTGCCAGTGTTCTCTAGTGCCTCAATAGTGAACCCAGCGTCTACAATTACCATCCGGACCGTGAATAAGTGTGCACAGCAGTGAACACTGAGTCCAGCAGACGCTCCTCTCGGCAAACCTTAGTACTCGGTTACGCTCACAGGTTTCTTTCTTGTAGATGCATCTAGTAATTTAGAGCCTTAGTGAGTAGTTTGTCGTTAGGAAGAGAGATTAAATATAATCAAACGTTAGTAATATTTATTACTCAGTTCAGCTTCATGAATATATGAGCACAATTTTGTAGCCTAGTCAATTGCTACTTTATATTTCTTGTATTACAGCGTGTATTTGAGACGCCAACAAGATTGTCATCCATCGTGTTATTTACCTCGAGTCATTTATCTATGGGGATTCTGTGATTACGAGGACGAGTGATGAACTGGCGTTAGAAATCGTCTTACAGCTAAGACCCATTTTTTCTTATAAATTTATTCAATTTAATTATTGCTTCTATAATATGAGCTTAAATGAATAATTTTGATTACCATATATTTACATATGTTGTAGTTAGATTTACCATAATTCCATGCATAATGAACTAGTGACGAACCACACTGGTTCCTAGATATATATGAATTTCTAGAAATAACCCCCCAATGTTGATATTTGAGGCTTTGACTTTAATTAATAATTACAGTCTTCATTATTTTCAAGTGAATATCCATTGAATGTTTTTCCATAGACACTGGTTCTCTGGTGTCATTCTAATGATCAATTTTATTTGTTTTCCCTCTTTTCTCAAAAGCGGGTGGTCCTTCGATTAATTTTAATATAACAATTAAACAATTTATTTTTCTGAGTTCAAGCCCCAGATACCCAACATATGTAGTGAATTCGTTCACTACATGCGAGTGGGGGCTTACTCCCGCCGTTTTCCCGTTGGACCTCCTCCAGTCTCCGGCAATGTTCTGGCACAGAGAAAGCTCCAACGGGTAAACGGCGGGAGTAAGCCCCCCGCTCTCGGATGTAGTGAACGAATTCACTACATATATTCAAATAACCAATCGTACCTCGTTAAAATAGCGAGTTATATATTGATCATGAGAGAAACCCTGTTTTTATTGCATGTTTCGACGCTTCAGTCGCATTAGAGCTGATGCGTAGGAGGCAACGGCAACTTGTCTGATTAGAGCTAAAACCGCTCTAATCCGGCTGAAACTTCGAAATATGCAATAAAAACAGGGTTTCTCTCCTAATCAATATCTTACTCGCTAATTTAACGTGGTACGAATGGTTGATTGAAAATAATGTATTTAATGTGAATTTGCAATAAATTACGCGTATACATCAGATTTGTCGCATATGTAATGAATTAATAACAATAAACTGACAATCCGTATCCAAGGAGAGAAACCCTGATTTTATTGCATATTTCGACGTTTCAGCCGCATTAGAGCTCTTTTTGCAGTACATCTTCTTTCTGTAACATACACGGAAAATCTGGAACATTTTAGTTAATTCTAATGAAAACACATTGATTTGTGTGATTTGAACGAATAAATGACTATCTCGTCGTATTTCCCACGTTTTTAAGGATTGCCAGTTTATTGTTATTAGTTCATTACATATACGACAAATCTGATGTATACGCGTAATTAATTGCAAATTCACATTAAATACATTATTTTCAATCTACCATTCGTACCTCGTTACAATAGCGACTAAGATATTAATTAGGAGAGAAACCCTGTTTTTATTGCATATTTCGACGTGTCAGCCGCATTAGAGCTGATGCGGAGGAGGCGACGGCAACTTGTCTGATTAGAGCTAAAACCGCTCTAATCCGGCTGAAATGTCGAAATATGCAATAAAAACAGGGTTTCTCTCCTAATCAATATCTTACTCGCTAATTTAACGAGGTACGAATGGTGGATTGAAAATAGTGTATTTAATGTGAATTTGCAATTAATTACGCGTATACATCAGATTTGTCGCATATGTAATGAATTAATAACAATAAACTGACAATCCGTATCCAAGGAGAGAAACCCTGATTTTATTGCATATTTCGACGTTTCAGCCGCATTAGAGCTGTTTTTGCAGTACATCTTCTTTCTGTAACATACACGGAAAATCTGGAACATTTTAGTAATTCTAATGAAAACACATTGATTTGTGTGATTTGAACGAATAAATGACTATCTCGTCGTATTTCCCACGTTTTTAAGGATTGCCAGTTTATTGTTATTAATTCATTACACATGCGACAAATCTGATGTATACGCGTAATTAATTGCAAATTCACATTAAATACATTATTTTCAATCTACCATTCGTACTTCGTTTAATTAGCGACTAAGATATTGATTAGGAGAGAAACCTTGTTTTTATTGCATATTTCGACGTTTCAGCCGCATTAGAGCTGATGCGGAGGAGGCGACGGCAACTTGTCTGATTAGAGCTAAAACCGCTCTAATCCGGCTGAAATGTCGAAATATGCAATAAAAACAGGGTTTCTCTCCTAATCAATATCTTACTCTCTAATTTAACGAGGAACGAATGGTTGATAGAAAATAATGTATTTAATGTGAATTTGCAATTAATTACGCGTATACATCAGATTTGTCGCATATGTAATGAATTAATAACAATAAACTGACAATCCGTATCCAAGGAGAAACCCTGACTTTATTGCATATTTCGACGTTTCAGCCGCATTAGAGCTTTTTTATTGCATATTTCGACGTTTCAGCTGCATTAGAGCTGTTTTTGCAGTACATCTTCTTTCTGTAACATACACGGAAAATCTGGAACATTTTAGTTAATTCTAATGAAAACACATTAATTTGTGTGATTTGAACGAATAAATGACTATCTCGTCGTATTTCCCACGTTTTTAAAGATTGCCAGTTTATTGTTATTAATTCATTACACATGCGACAAATCTGATGTATACGCGTAATTAATTGCAAATTCACATTAAATACATTATTTTCAATCAACCATTCGTACTTCGTTAAATTAGCGAGTAAGATATTGATTAGGAGAGAAACCTTATTTTTACTGCATATTTCGACGTTTCAGCCGCATTAGAACTGATGCGGAGGAGGCAACGGCAACTTGTCTGATTAGAGCTAAAACCGCTCTAATCCGGCTGAAATGCCGAAATATGCAATAAAAACAGGGTTTCTCTCCTAATCAATATCTTACTCGCTAATTTAACGAGGTACGAATGGTTGATTGCAAATAATGTATTTAATGTGAATTTGCAATAAATTACGCGTATACATCAGATTTGTCGCATATGTAATGAATTAATAACAATAAACTGACAATCCGTATCCAAGGAGAGAAACCCTGATTTTATTGCATATTGCGATGTTTCAGCCGCATTAGAGCTCTTTTTGCAATACATCTTCTTTCTGTAACATACACGGAAAATCTGGAACATTTTAGTTAATTCTAAAGAAAACACATTGATTTGTGTGATTTGAACGAATAATGGACTATGTCGTCGTTTTCCCCACGTTTTTAAGGATTGCCAGTTTATTGTTATTAGTTCATTACATATACGACAAATCTGATGTATACGCGTAATTAATTGCAAATTCACATTAAATACATTATTTTCAATCTACCATTCGTACCTCGTTACAATAGCGACTAAGATATTAATTAGGAGAGAAACCCTGTTTTTATTGCATATTTCGACGTGTCAGCCGCATTAGAGTTGATGCGGAGGAGGCGACGGCAACTTGTCTGATTAGAGCTAAAACCGCTCTAATCCGGCTGAAATGTCGAAATATGCAATAAAAACAGGGTTTCTCTCCTAATCAATATCTTACTCGCTAATTTAACGACGTACGAATGGTGGATTGAAAATAGTGTATTTAATGTGAATTTGCAATTAATTACGCGTATACATCAGATTTGTCGCATATGTAATGAATTATAACACTAAACTGACAATCCGTATCAGGAGAGAAACCCTGATTTTATTGCATATTTCGACGTTTCAGCCGCATTAGAGCTGTTTTTGCAGTACATCTTCTTTCTGTAACATACACGGAAAATCTGGAACATTTTAGTTAATTCTAATGAAAACACATTGATTTGTGTGATTTGAACGAATAAATGACTATCTCGTTGTATTTCCCACGTTTTTAATGATTGACAGTTTATTGTTATTAATTCATTACACATGCGACAAATCTGATGTATACGTGTATTAATTGCAAATTCCATTAAATACATTAATTTTCAATCAACCATTCGTACTCTTCGTTGGTTAATTAGCGAGTATATATGATTAGGAGAGAAACCTTGTTTTTATTGCATATTTCGACGTTTCAGCCGCATTAGAGTGATGCGGAGGAGGCAACGGCAACTGTCTGATTAGAGCTTAAACCGCTGTAATCCGGCTGAAACGTCGAAATATGCAATAAAAACAGGGTTTCTCTCCTAATCAATATCTTACTCGCTAATTTAACGAGGTACGAATGGTGGATTGAAAATAATGTATTTAATGTGAATTTGCAATTAATTACGCGTATACATCAGATTTGTCGCATATGTAATGAATTAATAGCAATAAACTGACATCCGTATCCAGGAGAGAACCCTGATTTTATTGCATATTTCGACGTTTTCAGCAGCATTAGAGCTGTTTTGCAGTACATCTTCTTTGTGCAACATACACGGACAATCTGGAACATTTTAGTTAATTCTAAAGAAAACACATTGATTTGTGTGATTTGAACGAATAATGGACTATGTCGTCGTTTTCCCCACGTTTTTAAGGATTGCCAGTTTATTGTTATTAGTTCATTACATATACGACAAATCTGATGTATACGCGTAATTAATTGCAAATTCACATTAAATACATTATTTTCAATCTACCATTCGTACCTCGTTACAATAGCGACTAAGATATTAATTAGGAGAGAAACCCTGTTTTTATTGCATATTTCGACGTGTCAGCCGCATTAGAGTTGATGCGGAGGAGGCGACGGCAACTTGTCTGATTAGAGCTAAAACCGCTCTAATCCGGCTGAAATGTCGAAATATGCAATAAAAACAGGGTTTCTCTCCTAATCAATATCTTACTCGCTAATTTAACGACGTACGAATGGTGGATTGAAAATAGTGTATTTAATGTGAATTTGCAATTAATTACGCGTATACATCAGATTTGTCGTATATGTAATGAACTAATAACAATAAACTGGCAATCCTTAAAAACGTGGGGAAAACGACGACATAGTCCATTATTCGTTCAAATCACACAAATCAATGTGTTTTTTGCAGTACATCTTCTTTCTGTAACATACACGGAAAATCTGGAACATTTTAGTTAATTCTAAAGAAAACACATTGATTTGTGTGATTTGAACGAATAATGGACTATGTCGTCGTTTTCCCCACGTTTTTAAGGATTGCCAGTTTATTGTTATTAGTTCATTACATATACGACAAATCTGATGTATACGCGTAATTAATTGCAAATTCACATTAAATACATTATTTTCAATCTACCATTCGTACCTCGTTACAATAGCGACTAAGATATTAATTAGGAGAGAAACCCTGTTTTTATTGCATATTTCGACGTGTCAGCCGCATTAGAGCTGATGCGGAGGGAGGCGACGGCAACTTGTCTGATTAGAGCTTAAAACCGCTCTAATCCGGCTGAAATGTCGAAATATGCAATAAAAATAGGGTTTCTCTCCTAATCAATATCTTACTCGCTAATTTAACGAGGTACGAATGGTTGATTAAAATAATGTATTTAATGTGAATTTGCAATTAATTACGCGTATACATCAGATTTGTCGCATATGTAATGAATTAATACAAAATAAATGACAATCCGTATCCAAGGAAAGAAACCCTGATTTTATTGCATATTTCGACGTTTCAGCAGCATTAGAGCTGTTTTTGCAGTACATCTTCTTTCTGTAACATACACGGAAAATCTGGAACATTTTAGTTAATTCTATGAATGAAAACACATTGATTTGTGTGATTTGAACGAATAAATGACTATCTCGTCGTATTTCCCACGTTTTTAAGGATTGCCAGTTATTGTTATAATTCATTACACATGCGACAAATCTGATGTATACGCGTAATTAATTGCAAATTCACATTAAATACATTATTTTCAATCAACCATTCGTACTTCGTTAAATTAGCGAGTAAGGATTGATTAGGAGAGAAACCTGTTTTTATTGCATATTTCGACGTTTCAGCTGCCATTAGAGCTGATGCGGAGGAGGCAACGGCAACTTGTCTGATTAGAGCTAAAAACGCTCTAATCCGGCTGAAACGTCGAAAATGCAATAAAAACAGGGTTTCTCTCCTAATCAATATCTTACTCGCTAATTAACGAGGTACGAATGGTTGATTGCAAATAATGAATTTAATGTGAATTTGCAATAAATTACGCGTATACATCAGATTTGTCGCATATGTAATGAATTAATAACAATAAACTGACAATCCGTATCCAAGGAGAGAAACCCTGGTTTTATTGCATATTGCGACGTTTCAGCCGCATTAGAGCTCTTTTGCATACATCTTCTTTCTGTAACATACACGGAAAATCTGGAACATTTTAGTTAATTCTAATGAAAACACATTGATTTGTGTGATTTGAACGAATAATGGACTATGTCGTCGTTTTCCCACGTTTTTAAGGATTGCCAGTGATTGTTATTAGTTCATTACATATGCGACAAATCTGATGTATACGCGTAATTAATTGCAAATTCACATTAAATACATTATTTTCAATCTACCATTCGTACCTCGTTACAATAGCGACTAAGATATTGATTAGGAGAGAAACCTGTTTTTATTGCATATTTCGACGTGTCAGCCGCATTAGAGCTGATGCGGAGGAGGCGACGGCAACTTGTCTGATTAGAGCTAAAACCGCTCTAAGGCTGAAACGTCGAAATATGCAATAAAAACAAAAGGGTTTCTCTCTAATCAATATCTTACTCGCTAATTTAACGACGTACGAATGGTGGATTGAAAATAGTGTATTTAATGTGAATTTGCAATTAATTACGCGTATACATCAGATTTGTCGCATATGTAATGAATTAATAACACTAAACTGACAATCCGTATCCAAGGAGAGAAACCCTGATTTTATTGCATATTCGACGTTTCAGCAGCATTAGAGCTGTTTTTGCAGTACATCTTCTTTCTGCAACATACACGGAAATCTGGAAATTTTAGTTAATTCTAAAGAAAACACATTGATTTGTGTGATTTGAACGAATAATGGACTCTATCTCGTCGTATTTACCGCGTTTTTAAGGATTGCCAGTTTACTGTTATTAATTCACTACATATGCGACAAATCTGATGTATATGCGTAATTAATTGCAAGTTCACATTAAATACATTATTTAAATCAACCATTCGTACCTCGTTACAATAGCGAGTAAGATATTGATTAGGAGAGAAACCTTGTTTTATTGCATATTTCGACGTTTCAGCCGCATTAGAGCTGATGCGGGTCTGATTAGAGATAAAACAGCTCTAATGCGGCTGATGTGTGAAACGTCGAAATATGAACAAAACAATGTTTTTTTCCTAACATGTCCTACTCGCTACTTACCGAGATACAAATGGTTGATTGAAAATAATGTATTTTAATGTGCTTGCAATTAAATACGAGTTGCATCATATATATCGTATATATAGTGAATTCGTTGACTACACGCGAGTGGGGGCTCACTCCCGTCGTTTTCCGTTGGACCTCCTCAGTCTCGCGCAATGTTCTGGCACAGAGAAAGCTCCAACGGGTAAACGGCGGGAGTAAGCCCCCCGCTCTCGGATGCAGTGAACGAATTCACTACATATATTCAAATAACCAATCGTACCTCGTTAAAATAGCGAGTAATATATTGATCATGAGAGAAACCCTGTTTTTATTGCATGTTTCGACGCTTCAGTCGCATTAGAGCTGATGCGTAGGAGGCAACGGCAACTTGTCTGATTAGACCTAAAACCGCTCTAATCCGGCTGAAACTTCGAAATATGCAATAAAAACAGGGTTTCTCTCCTAATCAATATCTTACTCGCTAATTTAACGTGGTACGAATGGTTGATTGAAAATAATGTATTTAATGTGAATTTGCAATAAATTACGCGTATACATCAGATTTGTCGCATATGTAATGAATTAATAACAATAAACTGACAATCCGTATCCAAGGAGAGAAACCCTGATTTTATTGCATATTGCGACGTTTCAGCCGCATTAGAGCTCTTTTTGCAGTACATCTTCTTTCTGTAACATACACGGAAAAATCTGGAACATTTTAGTTAATTCTAAGAAAACACATTGATTTGTGTGATTTGAACGAATAATGGACTATGTCGTCGTTTTCCCCACGTTTTAAGGATTGCCAGTTTATTGTTATTAGTTCATTACATATACGATAAATCTGATGTATACGCGTAATTAATTGCAAATTCACGTTAAATACATTATTTTCAATCTACCATTCGTACCTCGTTACAATAGCGACTAAGATATTAGTTAGGAGAGAAACCCTGTTTTTATTGCATATTTCGACGTGTCAGCCGAATTAGAGCTGATGCGGAGGAGGCGACGGCAACTTGTCTGATTAGAGCTAAAACCGCTCTAATCCGGCTGAAATGTCGAAATATGCAATAAAAACAGGGTTCCTCTCCTAATTAATATCTTACTCGCTAATTTAACGAGGTACGAATGGTGGATTGAAAATTTTGTATTTAATGTGAATTTGCAATTAATTACGCGTATACATCAGATTTGTCGCATATGTAATGAATTAATAACAATAAACTGACAATCCGTATCCAAGGAGAGAAACCCTGAGTTTATTGCATATTTCGACGTTTCAGCCGCATTAGAGCTGTTTTTGCAGTATATCTTCTTTCTGTAACATACACGGAAAATCTGGAACATTTTAGGTAATTCTAATGAAAACACATTGATTTGTGTGATTTGAACGAATAAATGACTATCTCGTCGTATTTCCCACGTTTTTAAGGATTGCCAGTTTATTGTTATTAATTCATTACACATGCGACAAATCTGATGTATACGCGTAATTAATTGCAAGTTCACATTAAATACGTTATTTTCAATCAACCATTCGTACTTCGTTTAATTAGCGAGTAAGATATTGATTAGGAGAGAAACTTTTTTTTTATTGCATATTTCGACGTTTCAGCCGCATTAGAGCTGATGCGGAGGAGGCAACGGCAACTTGTCTGGTTAGAGATAAAACCGCTCTAATCCGGCTGAAATGCCGAAATATGCAATAAAAACAGGGTTTCTCTCCTAATCAATATCTTACTCTCTAATTTAACGAGGAACGAATGGTTGATAGAAAATAATGTATTTAATGTGAATTTGCAATTAATTACGCGTATACATCAGATTTGTCGCATATGTAATGAATTAATAACAATAAACTGACAATCCGTATCCAAGGAGAAAACCCTGACTTTATTGCATATTTCGACGTTTCAGCCGCATTAGAGCTGTTTTTATTGCATATTTCGACGTTTCAGCTGCATTAGAGCTGTTTTTGCAGTACATCTTCTTTCTGTAACATACACGGAAAATCTGGAACATTTTAGTTAATTCTAATGAAAACACATTAATTTGTGTGATTTGAACGAATAAATGACTATCTCGTCGTATTTCCCACGTTTTTAAAGATTGCCAGTTTATTGTTATTAATTCATTACACATGCGACAAATCTGATGTATACGCGTAATTAATTGCAAATTCACATTAAATACATTATTTTCAATCAACCATTCGTACTTCGTTAAATTAGCGAGTAAGATATTGATTAGGAGAGAAACCTTATTTTTACTGCATATTTCGACGTTTCAGCCGCATTAGAGCTGATGCGGAGGAGGCAACGGCAACTTGTCTGATTAGAGCTAAAACCGCTCTAATCCGGCTGAAATGCCGAAATATGCAATAAAAACAGGGTTTCTCTCCTAATCAATATCTTACTCGCTAATTTAACGAGGTACGAATGGTTGATTGCAAATAATGTATTTAATGTGAATTTGCAATAAATTACGCGTATACATCAGATTTGTCGCATATGTAATGAATTAATAACAATTAACTGACAATCCGTATCCAAGGAGAGAAACCCTGATTTTATTGCATATTGCGACGTTTCAGCCGCATTAGAGCTCTTTTTGCAATACATCTTCTTTCTGTAACATACACGGAAAATCTGGAACATTTTAGTTAATTCTAAAGAAAACACATTGATTTGTGTGATTTGAACGAATAATGGACTATGTCGTCGTTTTCCCCACGTTTTTAAGGATTGCCAGTTTATTGTTATTAGTTCATTACATATACGACAAATCTGATGTATACGCGTAATTAATTGCAAATTCACATTAAATACATTATTTTCAATCTACCATTCGTACCTCGTTACAATAGCGACTAAGATATTAATTAGGAGAGAAACCCTGTTTTTATTGCATATTTCGACGTGTCAGCCGCATTAGAGTTGATGCGGAGGAGGCGACGGCAACTTGTCTGATTAGAGCTAAAACCGCTCTAATCCGGCTGAAATGTCGAAATATGCAATAAAAACAGGGTTTCTCTCCTAATCAATATCTTACTCGCTAATTTAACGACGTACGAATGGTGGATTGAAAATAGTGTATTTAATGTGAATTTGCAATTAATTACGCGTATACATCAGATTTGTCGCATATGTAATGAATTAATAACACTAAACTGACAATCCGTATCCAAGGAGAGAAACCCTGATTTTATTGCATATTTCGACGTTTCAGCAGCATTAGAGCTGTTTTTGCAGTACATCTTCTTTCTGCAACATACACGGACAATCTGGAACATTTTAGTTAATTCTAAAGAAAACACATTGATTTGTGTGATTTGAACGAATAATGGACTATCTCGTCGTATTTACCGCGTTTTTAAGGATTGCCAGTTTACTGTTATTAATTCACTACATATGCGACAAATCTGATGTATATGCGTAATTAATTGCAAGTTCACATTAAATACATTATTTAAATCAACCATTCGTACCTCGTTACAATAGCGAGTAAGATATTGATTAGGAGAGAAACCCTATTATTATTGCATATTTCGACGTTTCAGCCGCATTAGAGCTGATGCGGAGTCTGATTAGAGATAAAACAGCTCTAATGCGGCTGAAACGTCGAAATATGCAAACAAAACAATGTTTTTTTCCTAATCAATGTCCTACTCGCTACTTTACCGAGATACAAATGGTTGATTGAAAATAATGTATTTAATGTGCATTTGCAATTAAATACGAGTTTGCATCATATATATCGTATATATAGTGAATTCGTTGACTACACGCGAGTGGGGGCTTACTCCCGCCGTTTACCCGTTGGACCTCCTCCAGTCTCCGGCAATGTTCTAGCACAGAGAAAGTTCCAACGGGTAAACGGCAGGAGTAAGACCCCGCTCTCGGATGTAGTGAACGAATTCACTACATATATTCAATTAACCAATCGTACCTCGTTAAAATAGCGGGTAATATATTGATCATGAGAGAAACCCTGTTTTTATTGCATGTTTCGATGTTTCAGCCGCATTAGAGCTGATGCGTAGGAGGCAACGGCAACTTGTCTGATTAGAGCTTAAACCGCTGTAATCCGGCTGAAACGTCGAAATATGCAATAAAAACAGGGTTTCTCTCCTAATAATATCTTACTCGCTAATTTAACGAGGTACGAATGGTTGATTGAAAATAATGTATTTAATGTGAATTTGCAATTAATTACGCGTATACATCAGATTTGTCGCATATGTAATGAATTAATAGCAATAAACTGACAATCTGTATCCAAGGAGAGAAACCCTGATTTTATTGCATATTTCGACGTTTCAGCCGCATTAGAGCTGTTTTTGCAGTACATCTTCTTTCTGTAACATACACGGAAAATCTGGAACATTTTAGTTAATTCTAAAGAAAACACATTGATTTGTGTGATTTGAACGAATAATGGACTATGTCGTCGTTTTCCCACGTTTTTAAGGATTGCCAGTTTATTGTTATTAATTCATTACATATGCGACAAATCTGATGTATACGCGTAATTAATTGCAAATTCACATTAAATAAATTATTTAAATCAACCATTCGTACCTCGTTAAAATAGCGAGTAATATATTGATTAGGAGAGAAACCCTGTTTTTATTGCATATTTCGACGTTTCAGCCGCATTAGAGCTGATGCGGAGTCTGATTAGAGCTAAAACAGCTCTAATGCGGCTGAAACGTCGAAATATGCAAACAAAACAAGGTTTCTCTTCTAATCAATGTCCTACTCGATACTATCCCGAGATACAAATTGTTGATTGAAAATAATGTATTTAATGTGCATTTGCAATTAAATACGAGTTTGCATCATATATATCGTATATGTAGTGAATTCGTTCACTACACAGCGAGTGGAGGCTTACTCCCGCCGTTTTTCCCGTTGGACCTCCTCCAGTCTCCGGCAATGTTCTGGCACAGAGAAAGCTCCAACGGGTAACGGCGGGAGTAAGCTCTCCGCTCTGGGATGTAGTGAACGAATTCACTACATATATTCAAATAACCAATCGTACCTCGTTAAAATAGCGAGTAATATATTGATCATGAGAGAAACCCTGTTTTTATTGCATGTTTCGACGCTTCAGTCGCATTAGAGCTGATGCGTAGGAGGCAACGGCAACTTGTCTGATTAGAGCTAAAACCGCTCTAATCCGGCTGAAATGCCGAAATATGCAATAAAAACAGGTTTCTCTCCTAATCAATATCTTACTCGCTAATTTAACGAGGTACGAATGGTTGATTGAAATAATGTATTTAATGTGAATTTGCAATAAATTACGCGTATACATCAGATTTGTCGCATATGTAATGAATTAATAACAATAAACTGACAATCCGTATCCAAGAGAGAAACCCTGATTTTATTGCATATTGCGACGTTTCAGCCGCATTAGAGCTCTTTTTGCAATACATCTTCTTCTTCTGTAACATACACGGAAAATCTGGAACATTTTACTTAATTCTAAAGAAAACACATTGATTTGTGTGATTTGAACGAATAAATGAACTATGTCGTCGTTTTCCCCACGTTTTTTAAGGATTGCCAGTTTTGTGTCCCATCACCGCTCTCAGCAATTGGCATATTTTCGTTATAAAAAATTCGAAATATCAAACTGCGAATATGTGCAGAGAGCCAGAATTAGGCTCCCAAATATGGCTCAAGCTTCGAATTTTGGATGTTTTGGATATTTTGAAAACTGCAGGGTGGGTTTGGGCAAAATGTGACCCATCGCCGCTCTCAGTAATTGACATATTTTCGGTATAAAAAGTCGTAATTTCAAACTGCGAATACGTGCAGAGAGTCAGAATTTGGCTCCAAAAATGGCTCAAGCGTCCCATTTGGGATGTTTGGGATATTTTGAAAACTGCAGGGAGGGTTTGGGCTAAATGTGATCCATCGCCGCTTTCAGTAATTGGCATATTTTCGGTATAAAAATTTAATTTAAAACTGCGAATACGTACAGAGAGCCAGAATTTGGGTAAAAAATATGGCTCAATGGTCGAATTTTGGATGTTTGTGATATATTTTAAAACTGCAGGGGGGGGGGG
>WNGS01000922.1:26631-38308 GCA_020271785.1 Procambarus virginalis | reverse complement strand
GTCAGCCGCATTAGAGTTGATGCGGAGGAGGCGACGGCAACTCGTCTGATTAGAGCTAAAACCGCTCTATTCCGGCTGAAATGTCGAAATATGCAATAAAAACAGGGTTTCTCTCCTAATCAATATCTTACTCGCTAATTTAACGACGTACGAATGGTGGATTGAAAATAGTGTATTTAATGTGAATTTGCAATTAATTACGCGTATACATCAGATTTGTCGCATATGTAATGAATTAATAACACTAAACTGACAATCCGTATCCAAGGAGAGAAACCCTGATTTTATTGCATATTTCGACGTTTCAGCCGCATTAGAGCTGTTTTTGCAGTACATCTTCTTTCTGTAACATACACGGAAAATCTGGAACATTTTAGTTAATTCTAATGAAAACACATTGATTTGTGTGATTTGAACGAATAAATGACTATCTCGTTGTATTTCCCACGTTTTTAATGATTGACAGTTTATTGTTATTAATTCATTACACATGCGACAAATCTGATGTATACGTGTAATTAATTGCAAATTCACATTAAATACATTATTTTCAATCAACCATTCGTACTTCGTTTAATTAGCGAGTAAGATATTGATTAGGAGAGAAACCTTGTTTTTATTGCATATTTCGACGTTTCAGCCGCATTAGAGCTGATGCGGAGGAGGCAACGGCAACTTGTCTGATTAGAGCTTAAACCGCTGTAATCCGGCTGAAACGTCGAAATATGCAATAAAAACAGGGTTTCTCTCCTAATCAATATCTTACTCGCTAATTTAACGAGGTACGAATGGTTGATTGAAAATAATGTATTTAATGTGAATTTGCAATTAATTACGCGTATACATCAGATTTGTCGCATATGTAATGAATTAATAGCAATAAACTGACAATCCGTATCCAAGGAGAGAAACACTGATTTTATTGCATATTTCGACGTTTCAGCAGCATTAGAGCTGTTTTTGCAGTACATCTTCTTTCTGCAACATACACGGACAATCTGGAACATTTTAGTTAATTCTAAAGAAAACACATTGATTTGTGTGATTTGAACGAATAATGGACTATCTCGTCGTATTTACCGCGTTTTTAAGGATTGCCAGTTTACTGTTATTAATTCACTACATATGCGACAAATCTGATGTATATGCGTAATTAATTGCAAGTTCACATTAAATACATTATTTAAATCAACCATTCGTACCTCGTTACAATAGCGAGTAAGATATTGATTAGGAGAGAAACCATGTTATTATTGCATATTTCGACGTTTCAGCCGCATTAGAGCTGATGCGGAGTCTGATTAGAGATAAAACAGCTCTAATGCGGCTGAAACGTCGAAATATGCAAACAAAACAATGTTTTTTCCTAATCAATGTCCTACTCGCTACTTTACCGAGATACAAATGGTTGATTGAAAATAATGTATTTAATGTGCATTTGCAATTAAATACGAGTTTGCATCATATATATCGTATATATAGTGAATTCGTTGACTACACGCGAGTGGGGGCTTACTCCCGCCGTTTACCCGTTGGACCTCCTCCAGTCTCCGGCAATGTTCTAGCACAGAGAAAGTTCCAACGGGTAAACGGCGGGAGTAAGACCCCGCTCTCGGATGTAGTGAACGAATTCACTACATATATTCAATTAACCAATCGTACCTCGTTAAAATAGCGGGTAATATATTGATCATGAGAGAAACCCTGTTTTTATTGCATGTTTCGATGTTTCAGCCGCATTAGAGTTGATGCGTAGGAGGCAACGGCAACTTGTCTGATTAGAGCTTAAACCGCTGTAATCCGGCTGAAACGTCGAAATATGCAATAAAAACAGGGTTTCTCTCCTAATCAATATCTTACTCGCTAATTTAACGAGGTACGAATGGTTGATTGAAAATAATGTATTTAATGTGAATTTGCAATTAATTACGCGTATACATCAGATTTGTCGCATATGTAATGAATTAATAGCAATAAACTGACAATCCGTATCCAAGGAGAGAAACCCTGATTTTATTGCATATTTCGACGTTTCAGCCGCATTAGAGCTAATTTTGCAGTACATCTTCTTTCTGTAACATACACGGAAAATCTGGAACATTTTAGTTAATTCTAAAGAAAACACATTGATTTGTGTGATTTGAACGAATAATGGACTATGTCGTCGTTTTCCCACGTTTTTAAGGATTGCCAGTTTATTGTTATTAATTCATTACATATGCGACAAATCTGATGTATACGCGTAATTAATTGCAAATTCACATTAAATACATTATTTAAATCAACCATTCGTACCTCGTTACAATAGCGAGTAAGATATTGATAGGGAGAGAAACCCTGTTTTTATTGCATATTTCGACGTTTCAGCCGCATTAGAGCTGATGCGGAGTCTGATTAGAGCTAAAACAGCTCTAATGCGTCTGAAACGTCGAAATATGCAAACAAAACAAGGTTTCTCTCCTAATCAATGTCCTACTCGATACTATACCGAGATACAAATTGTTGATTGAAAATAATGTATTTAATGTGCATTTGCAATTAAATACGAGTTTGCATCATATATATCGTATATGTAGTGAATTCGTTCACTACATGCGAGTGGGGGCTTACTCCCGCCGTTTTCCCGTTGGACCTCCTCCAGTCTCCGGCAATGTTCTGGCACAGAGAAAGCTCCAACGGGTAAACGGCGGGAGTAAGCTCTCCGCTCTCGGATGTAGTGAACGAATTCACTACATATATTCAAATACCCAATCGTACCTCGTTAAAATAGCGAGTAATATATTGATCATGAGAGAAACCCTGTTTTTATTGCATGTTTCGACGCTTCAGTCGCATTAGAGCTGATGAGTAGGAGGCAATGGCAACTTGTCTGATTAGAGCTAAAACCGCTCTAATCCGGCTGAAACTTCGAAATATGCAATAAAAACAGGGTTTCTCTCCTAATCAATATCTTACTCGCTAATTTAACGAGGTACGAATGGTTGATTGAAAATAATGTATTTAATGTGAATTTGCAATAAATTACGCGTATACATCAGATTTGTCGCATATGTAATGAATTAATAACAATAAACTGACAATCCGTATCCAAGGAGAGAAACCCTGATTTTATTGCATATTGCGACGTTTCAGCCGCATTAGAGCTCTTTTTGCAGTACATCTTCTTTCTGTAACATACACGGAAAATCTGGAACATTTTAGTTAATTCTAAAGAAAACACATTGATTTGTGTGATTTGAACGAATAATGGACTATGTCGTCGTTTTCCCACGTTTTTAAGGATTGCCAGTTTATTGTTATTAGTTCATTACATATACGACAAATCTGATGTATACGCGTAATTAATTGCAAATTCACATTAAATAATTATTTAAATCAACCATTCGTACCTCGTTACAATAGCGAGTAAGATATTGATTAGGAGAGAAACCCGTTTTTATTGCATATTTCGACGTTTCAGCCGCATTAGAGCTGATGCGGAGTCTGATTAGAGCTAAAACAGCTCTAATGCGGCTGAAACGTCGAAATATGCAAACAAAACAAGGTTTCTCTCCTAATCAATGTCCTACTCGATACTATACCGAGATACAAATTGTTGATTGAAAATAATGTATTTAATGTGCATTTGCAATTAAATACGAGTTTGCATCATATATATCGTATATGTTGTTGGAAATTTCCAACACTTATCATCCATTATTATCTTATGATAAATTAATATTAACTTACATTTGCAGTAGCTCTTAACACCACTAACCATAGTGTCAATATAAATTAATCTGAGCATATTGCTGATAATATTACTCCTGATAATGTAAATCAAGAGTTATTAATTGAAATTATTCAGTAACAGTTTTTATTCTGTTACGTTTGAATGCTCTGGAGAAGTATAAATATTATCTCCATTTCTCGCTAGAGATTATTTATCGAGAATATTATAATTATTAATTCCCTATAATTTCAACCCAGTTCATATTATCGCATTTTCCTCCATAATTACGCGGGAAAGAATAGTTTGTGTTTAATAATTTCCGTGGTGAATGCGAGAGCTGGGAGAGGGAGAGGCCATTACGCCATTACGACATCAACAAGGCACGCACGCGAGACAACGTGGTGGAACACGTGGCATTAATTGAGAATTCTTGTCGATAAGAATTACGTCGACACTCAATTAATAAGTGGAATTTACTTGCCAGTGTTCTCTAGTGCCTCAATAGTGAACCCAGCGTCTACAATTACCATCCGGACCGTGAATAAGTGTGCACAGCAGTGAACACTGAGTCCAGCAGACGCTCCTCTCGGCAAACCTTAGTACTCGGTTACGCTCACAGGTTTCTTTCTTGTAGATGCATCTAGTATTTAGAGCCTTAGTGAGTAGTTTGTCGTTAGGAAGAGAGATTAAATATAATCAAACGTTAGTAATATTTATTACTCAGTTCAGCTTCATGAATATATGAGCACAATTTCGTAGCCTAGTCAATTGCTACTTTATATTTCTTGTATTACAGCGTGTATTTGAGACGCCAACAAGATTGTCATCCATCGTGTTATTTACCTCGAGTCATTTCTCTATGGGGATTCTGTGATTACGAGGACGAGTGATGAACTGGCGTTAGAAATCGTCTTACAGCTAAGACCCATTTTTTCTTATAAACTTATTCAATTTAATTATTGCTTCTATAATATGAGCTTAAATGAATAATTTTGATTACCATATATTTACATATGTTGTAGTTAGATTTACCATAATTCCATGCATAATGAACTAGTGACGAACCACACTGGTTCCTAGATATATATGAATTTCTAGAAATAACCCCCCAATGTTGATATTTGAGGCTTTGACTTTAATTAATAATTACAGTCTTCATTATTTTCAAGTGAATATCCATTGAATGTTTTTCCATAGACACTGGTTCTCTGGTGTCATTCTAATGATCAATTTTATTTGTTTTCCCTCTTTTCTCAAAAGCGGGTGGTCCTTCGATTAATTTTAATATAACAATTAAACAATTTATTTTTCTGAGTTCAAGCCCCAGATACCCAACATTTTGGTCTCTTCGAACCGGATACCAATTAATATTTAACTATATCGGTTCTCGAGCACCAAAACAACATTTTGGTCTCTTCGAACCGGATGATTACTAATCAATTAATCTATATCAGTTCTCAGACTGAAACAACATTTTGGTCTTATCGAACTGGATACATACCAATTACCATTAAACTGTATCCGTTCTCAGAAATCAAAACAACATTTTGGTCTCTTAGAACTGGATACAACCCAAGAAAT
Source organism: Procambarus virginalis (assembly GCA_020271785.1). Lineage (NCBI taxonomy): Eukaryota > Metazoa > Arthropoda > Malacostraca > Decapoda > Cambaridae > Procambarus > Procambarus virginalis. Next base: position 33,015 of record WNGS01000922.1, on the reverse strand, counting down.
TCTTACAATTAGTCCTGTACTAATGAGTAGTACATGCATTATATATTTTTGTGCTGACCCTAGCAAGGGTGGGATTCAACATTACAGTAACTCTGATTAGAGTGTACCCATATCAATTATTTGTGTATTCATTATTTTTGTGTGTGGTTTTGAGTGTTGCTGTATGATCACCATTACATCTAATGGTGATAATGATGGGCTAGCCGGACGAAAGTTAATGGTGACATGCAGACACCACTCAAAATCTTTAGCTATATACTTGTTAGGTAGGGACATTTAACCTCAAAGTGAGGTAGAGTTTTATTTTAGCCAGAACTCAGGCTATACTCAATATTAATTATCAACTAATGAACAAATTTCCCAGCTTCATTAGTAATATTCAATCAAGTCCTATGAAATTTGGACTTAAAGCTAACATGGCTACTCCTGAGCAATTAAGGAGAACCTATATTGGCCTCAAAGGCCATTTAACTAGACTAATCATAAGTCTGATGATTTGTCCAAGGCAACTCCCATTGATTACTATCTACTAGAATCATCAGTGAGAGTAGCTAATCTTAAGTTTGATCAAGTTAAATCAGCAAGTCAGTCTTATCTTAACTCACTGAATGCTACTGAAACTGATCTAGAGGAATTAGATCAAATTGTAACAAATATTTCACAACACGAAGATGAGACTCAAGATAAATTTGATGTACTATCCAGTATAGTAAACCATCAACCCAATACAAATTCTACTATGTCTCAATCCAGTAATCAATTACCTGAGGTTCGTCTACCTACTTTAGACTTACCTACATTTGCAGGGCTGGATGAAGAAAATTGGGACACATTTTGGACTTCATTTGAAGTTCATATCCATAACAGGTCTTATCTTGACCCAATTTCTAAATTTTCATACCTGATTAGTCTTCTCAAAGGGGAAGCTAAAAAGGTTATAAATAACTTAGCTCTCACTGAGAGAAATTATGTGGAAGCTATCAAACTGCTGAAGTTGAATTATTGCAATCAGGAGTTAAGTATAGCTAACCTTTATTACCAATTGCTAGATCTGAATACACCAAGTAACAGACCAGACTCACTTCAAAGCTTCAGGCTAGAAGCAGAGTCTCTAGTGAAGGCCTTAGGTACTAAAGTTGATGTACCAGCTTCAGAATGGTCAATCAAGTTACTTTTGCAGAGGAAATTACCTCAAATTATCTTAGCAGAAATATGTTCACATTATAAAACTGAGTTTCTCACTCTCGAGCAAATATTCGAGGGGCTGAGAATAACAGTTAACAGGTTGAAGACTCATGATAAGATTAAACCTGAGTCTAAATTACCTAACATTGACATCTCAGTCAAACCTAAATTGACTTTGAATAAATCCAATAAATCTAAGCCTAAGACTACTCCATCCACTGGAAAGGGGAGTAGTAGTGTAGGTACTTATACTGTATCTCCCTCTGACACTGCCACTGATGTGTCTACTAAAGGGACAAATTCAGTCAGAGAGAGAAGGTGCTTGTTCTGCGATCAAGAACATCTCAGCTACAAATGTACGGTTTATCCTAACTTTAACACCAGGATTAAAAAACTTCAAGAATTACACAGATGCACCAAGTGCATGGGTTCTCATGAACCCAGTAAATGTGTTGTGCAGCTACGTTTATGCAGTAGATGCCACAAAGGTGTACATCATTATGCCTTATGTAGAACAATTTCTACCCAATCTGTGACACCTGGGAAGAATTCTATGGATTCTACCACGGTACAATATTGCAAAGTACATCAGGAAATAAGTGTACTTGCTACTGAGGCAGGCAATAATACCACTCTGCCTACAGCTCAACTTAAGCTAATAGACAAGAAATCTAGAGTCAACACTAGAGGTCTCTTTGATCAGGGATCACAGAAAACCTTTATCACGCAACAATTAGTGGAGCAGTTAAAATTAAAACCTGCCAAAAGTGTGAGACTGAACATTTCTGGGTTCTTGACTAATAGTGGACCTCGTGAATACCAAGTAGTCAAGATATTAGTGAGACTTGGATCTTCTACTAGTCCAATACAAGCGGTAGTAGTTGATAAACTGCCTTCAGACCTGCAGGTCACAGGACTAGCTCGCACTGCGAGTATCTTAAACGAAACCGCATGAGGCTAGCAGATTACAAAATAAATTCTGACTGCCTCACAGATGTTGGTATACTTATAGGCGCTGACCATTATTATAAATTTATAACTGGATGCACCAGACAACACGGAATGAATGTTGTCATCTGCTGGAGGCAAGTTGCTTACTGGACCGGTGCTTTTCCAACAAAGGCAGCGTCAACCAACAAACAAGATAACAATGCAATAGTGGCGTGACTAGGCTTGGAACAGTCACCCCTACAGTTCAGAGAAATATCTGAAGATATTGAGTCTGATCCACCTGTACATCGTTTGTGGGATCTAGACACTTTAGGTATTGTCCCTGAACAACCAAGTCCTGATGATATGTGGACTTACCAGCAATATCTGGATACAGTTGTCTATAAAGACAAACAATACTGGGTGAGATTGCCATGGAAGTTGAATCATCCACAACTTCCAGTTAATTATTTCATGGCAGCCTCTCAATTACAGTCACAATTAATGCGGCTGAAAGAAACAGCCAGATAAATTAAATATGTACCATCAATTAATTCAGCAACAACTCAACAGTAAATTTATTGAAGTTGTTGATAATGATGACCGGAAAACAGGTCACTATTTACCCCATCACGCTGTGTTGAAAGATTCATTGACAACACCAATACGTATTGTTTTCAACTGTAGTGCCAAAGTGAAGGCAAGCAGCGTGTCTTTGAATGAATGTCTCCAAACGGGACCTAGCCTAACACAAAGGCTACATGATGTACTGTTACGATTCCGTACTGGTATTTTTGCTTATACTGCTGATATCAGTAAAGCTTTCCTTAGAGTAGGATTGCAAGAGGAGGATCGTAATTACACCAAATTTCTCTGGATTAAAGATCCCCAGGCTCCTGACAGTGAGGTCATAACCTATCGGTTTGCCTCGGTGCTTTTCGGAGCGACTTCCTCGCCGTTTCTACTGCAAGCCACATTAGATACACATTTGAAGAAGTCAAATAGCCCTTATAAGGCAGAGATCAGTGACAACTTGTATGTCGATAATTTCCAGGGAACAACTAATGATAAATCTAAATTGGTAGAAATTTACCATGAGGCTAACCGTGAGTTAATAGGAGCCAATATGCCACTACAATCATGGGCCTCAAACAATAAATCATTAAACCAGATAATCGAGAAAGAATTTCCAGGTTATCAGGTGCCTAATCAATTAAAAGTTCTGGGTGTGGAATGGAACACTGGTACTGACGAGATGAATATCAAGTCAGTACAAACAATAATTCATCCCTTACCATGAGAAAATTACTCTCATATGTCAGTCAACCATTTGACCCTTAGGCTTACTTAGTCCTATATTAATAAGGGGCAAACTCCTAATGCAGGAATGCTGGCAGAAACATATGGGATGGGATGATCCGTTGCCAATTGAGTTGCAAGAGAAATGGCAAATACTCGCAGCGGATTTCAATCAATTAGGTGTTTTGAAATTTCCTCGTAATGCTTCAGGACAAAACTTACCTACAAATTTGCACATTTTTGCGATGCCTCTGGCAAAGCATATGGCGCTGCAGCCTACTTAGTCAATAGTGCACAATCAATTTTACTCACATCTAAAGCGAGAGTTGCTCCAATCAAGAAGAGATCTTTACCTCAAATGGAGTTAACTGCATTGCTAGTGGGAGTAAGATTGGCTCATTGCCTGACCAAGACACTCAATAATATTCACTTTGGTGAGATCGTAGTGTGGTCAGACAATGAGGCAGTCTTACAATGGGTTAAGAAATAACAAATAAAACTCCCTACGTTAGTAATCGCGTTAGGGAAATACATGAATTATCTGCTGGATATAAATTCAGACATGTCCCCACTAAGGACAATCCTGCAGATTACTTATCAAGAGGTTTAACATTTAAACAGCTAAGTAAGTCTTCGATGTGGTTTAATGGACCTTCATGGCTTGTTAGTGGTCAGTGGCCCAAACAGAAACCACAAGTCATAGTGACCAGTATCACTACTCCCATGAAAGACCCAGAACCTCATCGAGTCTCAGCTATTAATCCTCACAATTATTCTAACTTGAGTAAGTTATTAAGAGTGACAGCACATGTGTTTGATTTTCTTGCCAAGATAGGAATCAAGCATAAGTTTCCCAATCCTATCATCTACTGGATCAAACGTGCACAACAAGAGACATATGGAAGTGAATATGAAAATCTTCCAGATAAATTAACCAAGTCTCTAGGTATCTGGTATGATACCAACACTCATAATATATTAAGGTGTGGAGGACGTTTGCTTCATGCAAAAATTGATTTGGACACAAAGAATCCAATCCTTCTACCACGTCACCACGTTATTACCAAACTTCTAGTTTTACATCACCATCAATATGGTACTTTGCATGGTGGAGTGTTAGACACACTCACCGACCTCAGACAGAAATATTGGCTTCTCAAGGTCGTCAAACTGTCAAATCAATTATTAAGTCCTGTATAATCTGTCAACGCTACGATGCTCGAGTGTGTCCTTACCCAGGACCACCACCACCCTAAAGAGAGGGTAGTTCATCTTCGTCCGTTTGAGACTACTGGTGTTGATTACACAGGAGCCTTGCTTCTCACTGGCAATCCGGATAAGATACCAGTGAAAGCTTATATTTGCCTCTTCACATGTGCTACCACACGAGGCGTACATTTAGAAGTGACTTCTGACATGAGTGCTGAAGCCTTCATCCAAGCTTTTCGTAGATTTGCAGCTCGCAGATCCTGTCCCAAGCTCATGATATCTGATAATGGCTCAAATTTTGTGGCAGGAGAAGCCTGCTTACGAGAGATTTGGAATCATCCAGAAGTGCAGTCTGTCATGCAGAGACGACAATGCCACTGGAAATTTATTGCTCCCAGAGCCCCCTGGCAAGGTGGGTTCTACGAACGAATGATAGGGACTGTCAAGAAGTGTTTAAGGAAGACCTTGCATCGACAGAAAATTAGTTACTCAGAACTCCAAACACTCGTCGTGGAAATTGAGGCGCGAGTCAACAATCGCCCATTAACTTATCTATCAGATGATTTCTCACAGAGAGAGCCTCTGAGTCCCTCGCATTTAATACATGGAGGCCTGCTGAGCCCTCTGATACCTTTGGCAGAAGAGGACCCCGTCGATCCTTCCTATGTAACCAGGAGTGACTTAGTACAAAGTTACCAACATCTCTCTAGAGTAATTGAAAGGTGGAATGAGGTGTGACTCGAGAGTACCTCACCGCTCTACGAGAGTACCACTATGGAGCTTCGAGCCCCTATAATAAAGTACAGCTTAAACCAGGAGACCTAGTATTAGTTGACAGTGATGGACCAAGGTCAGAATGGCCTATAGGCAAAATTGTTGCAATCCACCCAGATCGCAAGGTATCCTGAGAGTAGTACGAGTTTTGTGCAAAGCACTACTACTCTAAAGACATTAGAGAAGTTGGTACCTCTCGAATTAGCAGAACGAGAGTGTTTATCAGAACCAGCTTCAACAGTTTCCGAGGATAACAATTCTGATCCACCGAGCACTCGCCCCACTAGAGCAGCTGCTCAACAATGTAAAGGAACTACAAGCCTATTATAGCTCTGACTAAGAGCAAATAATTTTCATCCAATTTGAGTGATCATGATGATACTGTGTTGTGATGTCTAGTAACCAATCAGCTACAAGTCACAATGACCCAGACATTCACCTCACAGTAGAGTCTCAGTTACTTGAATTGTATGATTCAATCATTAACTTGTGTAAACTATTAATTATGACATTAATTTTCATGTCTAAATTCTTGTATGTCCTTGACATTTACGGGACATCCGTTGTGTGTGTACTAACATACTAACATACTAAACTACTACTTCGGGATAGGTACGTCAGTACTCAACATGGCACTGCGACCCGAGTTTTCTCCCCCCGGAGTTATGTTGGAAATTTCCAACACTTATCATCCATTATTAATTATGATAAATATATTAACTTACATTGCAGTAGCTCTTAACACCACTAACCATAGTGTCAATATAAATTAATCTGAGCATATTGCTGATAATATTACTCCTGATAATGTAAATCAAGAGTTATTAATTGAAATTATTCAGTAACAGTTTTTATTCTGTTACGTTTGAATGCTCTGGAGAAGTATAAATATTATCTCCATTTCTCGCTAGAGATTTTTATCGAGATATTATAATGTATTAATTCCCTATAATTTCAACCAGTTCATATTATCGCATTTTCCTCCAT
>WNGS01000921.1:0-12039 GCA_020271785.1 Procambarus virginalis | reverse complement strand
CACTGAGAGGTGTACCCCAGGCTTCTCTGTGTATATACACTGAGAGGTGTACCATGCTTCTCTGTGTATATACACTGAGAGGTGTACCCCAGGCTTCTCTGTGTATATACACTGAGAGGTGTACCCCAGGCTTCTCTGTGTATATACACTGAGAGGTGTACCCCAGGCTTCTCTGTGTATATACACTGAGAGGTGTACCCCAGGCTTCTCTGTGTATATACACTGAGAGGTGTACCATGCTTCTCTGTGTATATACACTGAGAGGTGTACCATGCTTCTCTGTATATATACACTGAGAGGTGTACCATGCTTCTCTGTGTATATACACTGAGAGGTGTACCCCAGGCTTCTCTGTGTATATACACTGAGAGGTGTACCCCAGGCTTCTCTGTGTATATACACTGAGAGGTGTACCCCAGGCTTCTCTGTGTATATACACTGAGAGGTGTACCCCAGGCTTCTCTGTGTATATACACTGAGAGGTGTACCATGCTTCTCTGTGTATATACACTGAGAGGTGTACCATGCTTCTCTGTATATATTCACTGAGAGGTGTACCCCAGGCTTCTCTGTGTATATACACTGAGAGGTGTACCCCAGGCTTCTCTGTGTATATACACTGAGAGGTGTACCATGCTTCTCTGTGTATATACACTGAGAGGTGTACCATGCTTCTCTGTGTATATACACTGAGAGGTGTACCATGCTTCTCTGTGTATATACACTGAGAGGTGTACCAGGCTTCTCTGTGTATATACACTGAGAGGTGTACCATGCTTCTCTGTGTATATACACTGAGAGGTATACCACGCTTCTCTGTGTATATACACTGAGAGGTGTACCATGCTTCTCTGTGTATATACACTGAGAGGTGTACCCCACGCTTCTCTGTGTATATACACTGAGAGGTGTACCATGCTTCTCTGTGTATATACACTGAGAGGTGTACCATGCTTCTCTGTGTATATACACTGAGAGGTGTACCATGCTTCTCTGTGTATATACACTGAGAGGTGTACCCCAGGCTTCTCTGTGTATATACACTGAGAGGTGTACCCCAGGCTTCTCTGTGTATATACACTGAGAGGTGTACCCCAGGCTTCAGTGTATATACACTGAGAGGTGTACCCCAGGCTTCTCTGTGTATATACACTGAGAGGTGTACCACAGGCTTCTCTGTGTATATACACTGAGAGGTGTACCACAGGCTTCTCTGTGTATATACACTGAGAGGTGTACCCCAGGCTTCTCTGTGTATATACACTGAGAGGTGTACCCTAGGCTTCTCTGTGTATATACACTGAGAGGTGTACCCCAGGCTTCTCTGTGTATATACACTGAGAGGTGTACCATGCTTCTCTGTGTATATACACTGAGAGGTGTACCATGCTTCTCTGTGTATATACACTGAAAGGTGTACCATGCTTCTCTGTGTATATACACCGAGAGGTGTACCCCAGGCTTCTCTGTGTATATACACTGAGAGGTGTACCATGCTTCTCTGTGTATATACACTGAGAGGTGTACCCCAGGCTTCTCTGTGTATATACACTGAGAGGTGTACCACGCTTCTCTGTGTATATACACTGAGAGGTGTACCATGCTTCTCTGTGTATATACACTGAGAGGTGTACCACACTTCTCTGTGTATATACACTGAGAGGTGTACCATGCTTCTCTGTGTATATATACACTGAGAGGTGTACCACGCTTCTCTGTGTATATACACTGAGAGGTGTACCATGCTTCTGTGTATATACACTGAGAGGTGTACCATGCTTCTCTGTGTATATACACTGAGAGGTGTACTATGCTTCTCTGTATATATACACTGAGAGGTGTACCATGCTTCTCTGTGTATATACACTGAGAGGTGTACCATGCTTCTCTGTATATACACTGAGAGGTGTACCATGCTTCTCTGTGTATATACACTGAGAGGTGTACCATGCTTCTCTGTATATACACTGAGAGGTGTACCATGCTTCTCTGTGTATATACACTGAGAGGTGTACCATGCTTCTCTGTATATATACACTGAGAGGTGTACCAGGCTTCTCTGTATATATACACTGAGAGGTGTACCAGGCTTCTCTGTATATATACACTGAGAGGTGTACCAGGCTTCTCTGTGTATATACACTGAGAGGTGTACCATGCTTCTCTGTATATATACACTGAGAGGTGTACCATGCTTCTCTGTATATATATACACTGAGAGGCTACCTGGGTCCTGGAGACCGTTCAGGACTAAACTATTCTTGCTAGTTGGTCAGTAAGATATTGTGGTGGCTTAATAATCCTCCAGAGGTTATTGACTTTAAGCCCAAACACCACCTCCATCATACTACATGGTTGAATATAGCCTAATGTAATTCAGCAGCTTTACTGTAGGTTAATGAAAGTTACTGTAAAGACCGTACTGTATACTGTTACTGTACAGTTACTGTAATCTTGTGGGGGAAATAAAACCTAGTAAATCCAAAGCTTTAAAATAAAGCCTAGTGAAAGTAAATCCTGTCTGGGCGGGTGACAGCAAGGCCTGTATAAGCTCATCTAAGTCTTCCTAGGCTGTCGACTGACCTTCCCCAAGATACAACCCCCAGGGCCCTATTTACTACTAGGAGAACAGGCGCATCTGGTGTAAGGAATCGTGCCCAAACGTCTCGTCCGGCACAGGCGTTGAACACGAGACCATTCAGGTCTTCTCATGTTGTTAGTGACCTACTACGCTGACAGCTCGACTACACACACACGCGCATGTGCTGGACACAAATTGTGACCCACAGATAGGCTTATTCACCTATCCTGTGACCCCAAATAAGCTCATTCACCTATCTTGTGACCCCAGATTGGCACATTCACCTATCCTGTGACCCCAGATAAGCTCATTCACCTATCCTGTGACCCCAGATAAGCTCATTCACCTATCCTGTGACCCCAAAGATAAGCTCATTCACCTATCCTGTGACCCCACAGATAAGCTCATTCACCTATCCTGTGACCCCACAGATAAGCTCATTCGCCTATCCTGTGACCCCAGATTGGCACATTCACCTATCCTGTGACCCCAGATAAGCTCATTCACCTATCCTGTGACCCCAGATAAGCTCATTCACCTATCCTGTGACCCCACAGATAAGCTCATTCACCTATCCTGTGACCCCACAGATAAGCTCATTCGCCTATCCTGTGACCCCAGATTGGCACATTCACCTATCCTGTGACCCCAGATAAGCTCATTCGCCTATCCTGTGACCCCAGATTGGCACATTCACCTATCCTGTGACCCCAGATAAGCTCATTCACCTATCCTGTGACCCCAGATAAGCTCATTCACCTATCCCGTGACCCCACAGATAAGCTCATTCACCTATCCTGTGACCCCACAGATAAGCTCATTAACCTATCCTGTGACCCCACAGATAAGCTCATTCACCTATCCTGTGACCCCACAGATAAGCTCATTCACCTATCCTGTGACCCCACAGTTAAGCTCATTCACCTATCCTGTGACTCACGAAGTGTGGGAAAGGAGAGAATAGACCAGTTCTAACTGGTCTAACAAGGGGGTATTTTTTTGGTATAATGTGCCACTTCATAAATAGTATCACACCACAGTACACTCGTTCATATAACATAATACCAACTTTAAATACGACATCAGAGCCTTTTCTCATTACTGAGCTGTGGGAAATATGTCTCACGTCCAAAAATGGACAAGTTCTTCTCTTGTCTCCAAACTCTTTTGACAGGACTTTTCGCCAAAGTGATCTGCCTCACATTTGTGTGAGAGAACATCCCTGTGATCAGTTAGGTTGTTGGCGCCGTTATAAAGAGTCTGGGGAATTCAGTCCTCTTGCTCGAATGAAATGAAATATTTTTACAACTGCGTCCGGGACGTTATTTTGATTTAAAACAATCTTTGAAAGAATTTTTGGCTAATATTGGAGTGTTAAAAGGACTATATTTTGTTAGGCTTTCGTTTATCTGATTTCATTTCTGAATTAGGCTTTCGTTTCTCTGATTTGGTGTTGAATTAGGCTTATATTTTTCTGATTTGGTGTTGAATTAGGCTATTATTTTGAATTAGCTTCAGAAATCCTGAATATTTACCTGTCAAATTTGGCCATCTATCGGTGGCTATATTTAATTTTTTTTTTGCTTTAAGTTGTCTTCTAAGACAATGACATGCTTACCCCAGTGCGTCTTCTGCTGTTGTGTTCCTGTTATTATTTGCAATGATGCAGATTCTTCTATGATCACAACATTATAAGTTTCGCCTAGAATACTAGGCGTCACTAAACAACTTTAGTCTTACGTCACTACCTTCTTTAAGGCAAAAGTATTCAGAAGTCTTAACGTTTATCTTTAACATGTAGATCCACTTTCTTCACATGCGTGTTCTTGTCAAGAGAAAGTGCAACCAGAGAGAGCCATACACATGCTGTAGCACAGTAGTCTGCGTCCTCTGCTCACAATCCTCGGACCCGATTTTATAGCATTAAAAAATTATATCTGTTCGCCTATAGCTGCACACAACGGCGGGCCACATTTCAAAATTTGGCGGACAAACTTTGACCCACAGGCGGACGAAATTTGACCCAAAAGTGGACCTTAGCCACTTTTGAATTGGTAGATTTCGTGGTTAATATATCGGACCCAGATGGCGGTTTTCATACTTCTGTGGGTGTGGATTACGCTTTTTAGTGAGAAAGTGAGTGAGTGTATTCATTCTGCGGGGTCACCAGGGGTCAGGGTCTGTGGTGACCTTACCTTGGCTTCTGTTTTTGACCCAGTTATGGGTAGTTTATTAGTGTGGTAAGGAGGGGTGGGGGGAATGCGTTCACGGTCGGCAGACAGTCAGACAATCGAGAGTACTGTCATGGTGGGCTGGAAATTGGTGTGGTTGAAGAGAGTGCGGGTCAACCTGGGAAAAGTTGTCGTGGTCGTGTCAGTGGACCAACTGCACCCAGAGGTCAGGAAGCTGCCACGATAATATAGGTGGTGAGGCTGGGTCAGCAGCAGTGACAGACCAGCAGCAGCAGCAGTAGTGAGAGGCCAGCAGCAACAGCAGCAGCAACAACAGGCCAGCAGCAGCAGCAGCAGCGTGTGGCCGGGAAGGGTTCCCACGCCCGCCCTCTCCGGATATAAATGCTCCAGTAATTTACGCTGCACCAGAAATCGGAAATAGCCCCGCGGGTCCCTGGCCGGGGCGTGGGACCCAAATTAAAGGCTTGAGACGTGTGTGTGTGTGTGTGTGTGTGTGTGTGTGTGTGTGTGTGTGTGTGTGTGTGTGTGTGTGTGTGTGTGTGTGTGTGTGTGTGTGTCCGTGTGTACTCACCTATTTGTGCTTGCGGGGGTTAAGCTTTGGCTCTTTGGTCCCGCCTCTCAACTGTCAATCAACTGGTGTACAGGTTCCTGAGCCTACTGGGCTCTATCATATCTACATTTGAAACTGTGTATGAAGTCAGCCTCCACCACATCACTGCCTAATGCATTCCATCCGTTAACTACTCTGACACTGAAAAAGTTCCTTCTAACGTCTCTGTGGCTCATGTGGGTACTCAGTTTCCACCTGTGTCCCCTTGTTCGCGTACCACCAGTGGTGAATAGTTTATCCTTGTTTACCCGGTCGATTCCCCTGAGGATTTTGTAGGTTGTGATCATGTCTCCCCTTACTCTTCTGTCTTCCAGGGTCGTAAGGTGCATTTCCCGCAGCCTTTCCTCGTAACTCATGCCTCAGTTCTGGGACTAGTCTAGTGGCATACCTTTGCACTTTTTCCAGCTTCGTCTTGTGCTTGACAAGGTACGGGCTCCATGCTGGGGCTGCATACTCCAGGATTGTTCTTACATATGTTGTGTACAAGATTCTGAATGATTCCTTACACAGGTTCCTGAACGCTGTTCTGATGTTAGCCAGCCTCGCATATGCCGCAGATGTTATTCTTTTTATGTGGGCTTCAGGAGACAGGTTTGGTGTGATATCAACTCCTAGATCCTTCTGTCTGTCCGTTTCATTAAGTACTTCATCTCCTATTCTGTATCCTGTGTCTGGCCTCCTGTTTCCACTGCCTAGTTTCATTACTTTGCATTTACTCGGGTTGAACTTCAACAGCCATTTGTTGGACCATTCACTCTGTCTAGGTCATCTTGTAGCCTCCTACTATCATCCTCTGTTTCAATTTGTGGAACTTCTTATACAATGAGGTGCTCAATTAGATGTGAAGAACAAGAAAGGCAATTCACCCCTATCGTTGGCTGCTAAAGGTGGGCACTTAGAGGTTGTGCAACTACTTCATAATGCCACTGCAGTTTTCGATTCAGAGGACTACAGACTGCAAGTGGGCTGTATGGAGACGCAGGCTGATGATTAGTCTGTGACGAGGCTGCCATCTGATCTGTGAGGCAGGGTGGATGCCAGCTGACTCCATCTACTGATGGCATTTATATTTACAGTGCGCTGTATAAGTGATTACACACACACACACACACACACACACACACACACACACACACACACACACACACACACACACACACACACACACACACACACACACACACAGTGGTGTGTGGTGCCTACCACTCTCCATAGTGTATAACAAATCTCTAGCAACAGGGGAACTGCCAGAAATTTGGAAAGCAGCTAACGTAGTCCCGATATACAAGAAAGGGAATAGACAGGAGGCACTGAATTACAGGCCAGTGTCCCTAACCTGCATACCATGCAAGCTGATGGAGAAGATTGTGCGAAGCGAAAGAAGCGAAAGCGAAAGAACTGGAGCGAAAGAACTTTGTAACACAGCACCAACATGGATTCAGGGATGGCAGGTCCTGCCTCACAGGGTTACTTGAATTCTACGACCAGGCAACAAAAATAAGGCAAGAAAGAGAAGGGTGGGCAGACTGCATATTTTTGGATTGTCAGAAAGCCTTTGATACAGTGCCACACAAGAGGCTAGTGAAAAAGCTGGAGATGCAGGCTGGAGTGAAAGGGAAGGTACTCCGTTGGATACAGGAGTACCTAAGCAACAGGAGACAAAGAGTCAGTGTGAGGGGTGAGGTCTCAGATTGACGAGACGTTACGAGTGGAGTCCCGCAGGGGTCAGTCCTAGGGTGTGTACAGGACCATGGTGTGTACAGTACCAGGGTGTGTACAGGACCACCGTGTGTACAGGACCACCGTGTGTACAGGACCATGGTGTGTACAGTACCAGGGTGTGTACAGGACCAGGGTGTGTACAGGACCAGGGTGTGTACAGGACCACCGTGTGTACAGGATCACCGTGTGTACAGGACCAGGGTGTGTACAGGACCAGGGTGTGTACAGTACCAGGGTGTGTACAGTACCAGGGTGTGTACAGGACCAGGGTGTGTACAGGACCAGGGTGTGTACAGGACCAGGGTGTGTACAGGACCAGGGTGTGTACAGGACCATGGTGTGTACAGGACCAGGGTGTGTACAGAACCAGGGTGTGTACAGGACCACCGCGTGTACAGGACCACCGCGTGTACAGGACCAGGGTGTGTACAGGACCAGGGTGTGTACAGGACCACCGTGTGTACAGGACCACCGTGTGTACAGGACCACCGTGTGTACAGGACCATGGTGTGTACAGGACCACCGTGTGTACAGGACCACCGTGTGTACAGGACCACCGTGTGTACAGGACCACCGTGTGTACAGGACCACCGTGTGTACAGGACCACCGTGTGTACAGGACCACCGTGTGTACAGGACCACCGTGTGTACAGGACCACGGTGTGTACAGGACCAGGGTGTGTACAGGACCATGGTGTGTACAGGACCAGGGTGTGTACAGGACCACCGTGTGTACAGGACCACCGCGTGTACAGGACCATGGTGTGTACAGGACCATGGTGTGTACAGGACCACCGTGTGTACAGGACCACCGTGTGTACAGGACCACCGTGTGTACAGCCTCCTTGCATTTCAATATGACTTGGTTCATCATACCTTGCACTGTTTTTCCTATAAGCTCTTCCTCCCACTGCACTTCTCCCAGGTAGTCACTTATCCTTCTGTAGTCCCCTTTTNGTGAAGGAGGCAGGTGTTGTGAGGGAGGCAGGTGTTGTGAAGGAGGCAGGTGTTGTGAGGGAGGCAGGTGTTGTGAGGTTGGCAGGTGTTGTGAAGAGGCAGTGTTGTGAGGGAGGCAGGTGTTGTGAAGGAGGCAGGTGTTGTGAGGGAGGCAGGTGTTGTGAGGTTGGCAGGTGTTGTGAAGGAGGCAGGTATTGTGAGGGAGGCAGGTATTGTGAGGGAGGCAGGTGTTGTGAGGGAGGCAGGTGTTGTGAGGGAGGCAGGTGTTGTGAAGGAGGCAGGTGTTGTGAGGGAGGCAGGTGTTGTGAGGTTGGCAGGTGTTGTGAAGGAGGCAGGTATTGTGAGGGAGGCAGGTGTTGTGAGGGAGGCAGGTGTTGTGAGGGAGGCAGGTGTTGTGAAGGAGGCAGGTGTTGTGAGGGAGGCAGGTGTTGTGAGGGTGGCAGGTGTTGTGAGGGAGGCAGGTGTTATGAGGGAGGCAGGTGTTGTGAAGGAGGCAGGTGTTGTGAGGGAGGCAGGTGTTGTGAGGGAGGCAGGTGTTGTGAAGGAGGCAGGTGTTGTGAGGGAGGCAGGTGTTGTGAGGGAGGCAGGTGTTGTGAAGGAGGCAGGTGTTGTGAGGGAGGCAGGTGTTGTGAGGGAGGCACGTGTTGGAGGGAGGCAGGTGTTGTGACGGAGGCAGGTGTTGTGAAGGAGGCAGGTGTTGTGAGGGAGGCAGGTGTTATGAAGGAGGCAAGTGTTGTGAGGGAGGCAGGTGTTATGAGGGAGGCAGGTGTTGTGAGGGAGGCAGGTGTTATGAGGGAGGCAGGTGTTATGAGGGAGGCAGGTGTTGTGAGGGAGGCAGGTGTTATGAGGGAGGCAGGTGTTATAAGGGAGGCAGGTGTTGTGAGGAGGGCAGGTGTTGTGATGGAAGCAGGTGTTATGAAGGAGGCAGGTGTTGTGAGGGAGATTGCACGCGAAACTGACATACTGTCCCGTTTTCTGTTTTGGGTCCTCTGGTGAGATAGGATAAAGGCACGTGTGTACGGCAGTTTCTTGTGGGGAGCCTGAGGAGGACGGGCTGCACCGCGTGTGTGACTTACCTTGTAGTCTCTACTTGCAACCCAGCGGGTTTTCTTCCTATTGGGGAGTGTTGGACATGCTGCTATGGTCGTGTGTCCACTCACAGGATGAGTGACGCTGCACAATACTGTCACTATGGCAGTGTGTTCACTCACAGGATGAGTGGCGCTGCCCAATACTGTCACTATGGCGGTGTGTTCACTCACAGGATGAGTGGCGCTGCCCAATACTGTCACTATGGCGGTGTGTCCACTCACAGGATGAGTGACGCTGCCCAATACTGTCACTATGGCGGTGTGTCCACTCACAGGATGAGTGACGCTGCCCAATACTGTCACTATGGCGGTGTGTCCACTCACAGGATGAGTGGCGCTGCCCAATACTGTCACTATGGCGGTGTGTTCACTCACAGGATGAGTGACGCTGCACAATACTGTCACTATGGCGGTGTGTTCACTCACAGGATGAGTGACGCTGCCCAATACTGTCACTATGGCAGTGTGTTCACTCACAGGATGAGTGACGCTGCACAATACTGTCATTATGGCCGTGTGTCCACTCACAGGATGAGTGGCGCTGCCCAATACTGTCACTATGGCCGTGTGTCCACTCACAGGATGAGTGGCGCTGCCCAATACTGTCACTATGGCCGTGTGTCCACTCACAGGATGAGTGGCGCTGCCCAATACTGTCACTATGGCCGTGTGTCCACTCACAGGATGAGTGGCGCTGCCCAATACTGTCACTATGGCCGTGTGTCCACTCACAGGATGAGTGGCGCTGCCCAATACTGTCACTATGGCGGTGTGTCCACACACAGGATGAGTGGCGCTGCCCAATACTGTCACTATGGCGGTGTGTCCACACACAGGATGAGTGGCGCTGCCCAATACTGTCACTATGGCGGTGTGTCCACTCACAGGATGAGTGGCGCTGCCCAATACTGTCACTATGGCGGTGTGTCCACTCACAGGATGAGTGACGCTGCCCAATACTGTCACTATGGCGGTGTGTCCACTCACAGGATGAGTGGCGCTGCCCAATACTGTCACTATGGCGGTGTGTCCATTCACAGGATGAGTGGCGCTGCCCAATACTGTCACTATGGCGGTGTGTTTACTCACAGGATGAGTGGCGCTGCCCAATACTGTCATTATGGCGGTGTGTCCACTCACAGGATGAGTGGCGCTGCCCAATACTGTCACTATGGCGGTGTGTCCACTCACAGGATGAGTGGTGCTGCCCAATACTGTCACTATGGCGGTGTGTCCATTCACAGGATGAGTGACGCTGCCCAATACTGTCACTATGGCGGTGTGTTTACTCACAGGATGAGTGGCGCTGCCCAATACTGTCATTATGGCGGTGTGTCCACTCACAGGATGAGTGGCGCTGCCCAATACTGTCACTATGGCGGTGTGTCCACTCACAGGATGAGTGGCGCTGCCCAATACTGTCATTATGGCGGTGTGTCCACTCACAGGATGAGTGACGCTGCCCAATACTGTCACGATGGCGGTGTGTCCACTCACAGGATGAGTGACGCTGCCCAATACTGTCACTATGGCGGTGTGTCCACTCACAGGATGAGTGGCGCTGCCCAATACTGTCACTATGGCCGTGTGTCCACTCACAGGATGAGTGGCGCTGCCCAATACTGTCACTATGGCGGTGTGTCCATTCACAGGATGAGTGGTGCTGCCCAATACTGTCACTATGGCGGTGTGTCCACTCACAGGATGAGTGGTGCTGCCCAATACTGTCACTATGGCGGTGTGTCCACTCACAGGATGAGTGGCGCTGCCCAATACTGTCACTATGGCGGTGTGTCCACTCACAGGATGAGTGGTGCTGCCCAATACTGTCACTATGGCGGTGTGTCCATTCACAGGATGAGTGGCGCTGCCCAATACTGTCACTATGGCGGTGTGTCCACTCACAGGATGAGTGGTGCTGCCCAATACTGTCACTATGGCGGTGTGTCCATTCACAGGATGAGTGGCGCTGCCCAATACTGTCACTATGGCGGTGTGTCCACTCACAGGATGAGTGGCGCTGCCCAATACTGTCATTATGGCGGTGTGTCCACTCACAGGATGAGTGGCGCTGTCCAATACTGTCACTATGGCGGTGTGTCCACTCACAGGATGAGTGACGCTGCCCAATACTGTCACTATGGCGGTGTGTCCACTCACAGGATGAGTGACGCTGCCCCCATACTGTCACTATGGCGGTGTGTCCACTCACAGGATGAGTGGCGCTGCCCAATACTGTAACACTGTAAAGGTTTGGTTTAATTTTATTTAATACATACATGGAGATATATGAGTCACAGACAAGGATTTGACAGACGCCAACTTGTCTGGCCTGGATCTCACCCCTCTAAGTGTTAATTGACAACCAAGTGACCTGAGGTCAGCCAGGCGAATCTCACCTGGCTCTCGCTAATCTTATAATTGAGCCGGGTAGCCTTCAATCATGCCGACGTTTAAGGAGTGGCTTGGTAGAGTGCCCCAGGCTATCTAACTTGTGGGCGGAGTTAGCCACTAGGTTTCCCAATATATACTCGGAGAGATATCTATTCAGAAGAGGAGAAGGACAGCAGAAGCAGAGCCATAGACAGAAGAACAGACGGCAGCGGCCAGCCGTCCAGACAGGCGGCCTGCCGGCGGGGCGGGACAGTCTCTGTCAACTACAGACCCCCCCCCCCCTCTTCCTCTATTCCACGGAGACTCTTAAGATTCGGAGACACTTGGTGAGTTGAACATTGAGGGACTTTGTCGTGTTCACTAAACAGGTGTTGTGTGATGATCAGGGGCAGTCGAGTTGTAGGGTTCTCGAATTCTTGGATGATGACTCACTTTGAATATTACCATTTTAGTTGAATTGCTTAAATTGATACTTAGTATGTGAAATATAAT
>WNGS01000920.1:5000-13130 GCA_020271785.1 Procambarus virginalis | reverse complement strand
CGCCACTAGTCTAAGATAACAGGAAGATAGACCATGTCTTTTGTTATCAGTGAGGACAATAATTTGTAATAAATAATTAAATTACACCCAGCTTGGCACTGGGTGCTGTAGCGCAGTAGCCTACGTCCTACACTCTCAACCGATAATCCTGGGGTTAATATCTGGGCAATATCTAAATGGCTATATTGCCTTTCACGCGATGCATCTGTCCACCTTGCAGGAGTTGCAAGGACAGCTGCTGTGGGCGTCCTCACTGCCCAAACGGTACGACCGCCCCCCCCCCCCCTCACCATAGTAAGCACAGTATAGGCTCTGTTCTCGACTCGCAATCGGGGGTTTCCGGGTTCGACTCCTGGGCGAGGCAGAAATGGTTAATATTCGCGTTTGATATCACCTAATGCCTCTTGGAAGACTACTTGTCTATGGTATATATATTCACAGGCTGCCTGTCCCAAGACAAAACGGGTTAATTACGTTGTCTCGACATTGTGCAGTGGGAACGACCCCCCCCCCTCACCAGTGGGAACGACCCCACCCCCCCTGGCTCAGGGGGGATCACCACAAAGCTAACAGGCTTCCTGTCCCCGCCATAAGGCAGCTATGCCAATGATCTGGGACAAAAACTTTCTACTTAAGTCACCCCCGCGGCGCAAAAGCGCGGGAGAGTCAAAGAAAACCAACACTTTCTTAGGGGAGGCTCGTCTAAACGGAGCTTGTGCCGCTGGGAGTAGGACCAAAAATTGAAGTTAAGCCGCTACTCTGTCTGTGAATCTAGTGTATACAAATGAACAAGTTATATATAAACATGATGCTTGTGTGATGATTTGTGATGAGTAATGAGGGAAACTTTTACCTAATGCTCTGGAGAACCTACGTAGTCTGAGCCTGCAGCCTTGTCCGTAGAGGTCATGCCGTCGCCGCCTCACTGTAGCAAACTTGTGGCCGTTTCCGATAAAGAGTTCTTCCTTAGAGTCCGTGGGCGTGATGTCCGTGGAGGTGAAGTCTGTGGGCGTGACGTCCGTGTCGTCGTCCGTGGTGCTGCCGCCGCCGCCGTCAGAATCGTCGTGGTCCACAGAGTCGCCCCTCGGGACCCCGTCGACGAGGATCCTCACGTCCCTACTGCTGACGGAGCCGCCCCACGACTTGCACGACTGAGTGGACTTCCTCCTCTGCATGTTCGCCTCCAGGTCCTCCACCTCGCCGTCGGGACACTGAAGGGCGGAGACCATCTCCGCATCGCCGCTTCTGCGATTCTTCCTGTACACTCCCTCGAAAGTACTGATAACGCCGTCAAAAACATGACTTCTGCTTCGACTGCCGATTTCGTAGGCCGTTTTGGGCCTTTCGGTGTTGAGGGACAGGTTCGAGAAGGCCTCCTTGATGTGCGACTGACGTCTCTGGGAGTACAGTTCCCCGTCCGACGTCCGTCGACGTATGGACGACAACTGCTCGTCCTCGCAAGTTTCGACGTCATGTTTCCCTTCCTGGTCGAATACAATTTGCTTGACCACCACCAGGTCCGGATCGTCACCATTTTCTGTTTCTTTCCGCTTACTTTTACGCGACTTGAAAAGTTTTTTCCTAAACCTATCCATTTTTTAACCTTTAACGATTTCCCTCGTGTGCTAACATCATTTCCTTCTGAAATAATTGTTTCAAAAAATTGTAGAACCACAAATTTTTAACAATTATATTTCACGTATACTCGACACACTCGCTGCAATACACATTTTGTCATTCTTACTGAAGATTTAAGAATGAACCTAATGTTGTATTTTATAAACATTATTAGCTTTATTACAGTAAATTTTGAATTATTCGCTTCGCAAATGCTTGTGATGAAAACAGAACACCTTCACACGACACACATGAGACTAACAGCAATAGGACAGCATGGCACTACATGGCCAGTGCCACAGCATGGCACCACAGACCACTAATGACGGAACCAGACACGAGACCAGCCCCCCACCCCGTCTGACTGAATTAGCCAATAACGAGATTATCATTGTGTCATTAATGACCACCACTAACATCTCTCTCTTCCAGATCAAGCTAATTAATATTTTATGATTATATATAAATATATATATATATATATATATATATATATATATATATATATATATATATATATATATATATATTATATATATGCGAACAAGCCTGAATGGTCCCCAGGACTATATGCAACTGAAAATATATATAAAGAATGAATCAATATTGTTGACGAATCTAATTGATATACAGGAAAGCAGAGGCAGGGCTCTAGGAAGTAGATCTGGGCCCCAGATTCACGAAGCAGTTACGCAAGCACTTACGAACCTGGGGCTAGATTCACGAAGCAGTTACGCAAGCACTTACGAACGTGTCTATCTTTCCTCAATCTTTGACAGCTTTGGTTACATTTATTAAACAGTTTACAAGCATGAAAACTTGCCAATCAACTGTTGTTATTGTTATAAACAGCCTCCTGGTGCTTCGGAGCTCATTAACTGTTTAATAATTGTAAACAAAGCCGCCAAAGATGGAGAAAAGATGGACGGGTTCGTAAGTGCTTGCGTAACTGCTTCGTGAATCTGGCCCCCCCAGGTTCGTAAGTGCTTGCGTAACTGCTTCGTGTGTAAACCGTTTTTAATTCATAAACAGCTGGGGGGTTTGGCGGGTGGATGGAATGGTCTTTGGGTCTTTGTTTGGAGGACGGACTGGGTAATTCTGTGCAGTCCGTCCTCCAAACAGGGACTCAAGAGTGATTCCATCCACCCGCCAAACCCAAACTGTTTATGAATGACAAACAGTTTACACACGACTCACAACTGATGACGTTCGAACACTTCCGGAACAAGTGCTTCACTGACGACTGGTGTTCGAACCACAACGCTGTAAATGCTTCACCCACGTACTACAAATACAAATAATCCCCAACAGAACCTAAACACCTAACCTAACCTATGCCTATATATACACAATATGCTAATATAATATTAATTTATATGTGAGAAAATTCCCGTTTTGAACGATCAGCGTGTTAAAATTGATGAATGCGTCTGTGGGGTCGACCGCTGGATGGAATGGACTTGAGTCGAGGACGGATTGGACGGCTGACTGCCTCTCAGCGGCGACACCTAGTTAATACGCCCTGTTTCCCCCCTGAACACCATCACCAACAGCTTTACAACCAGTCCAGCATAATTTCTGGCTGCCCACCACTTAACAGGGGCGCAATTTTTGTTTTTGTTTAAATGTAAGTTTAAAGCAATACAGAAGCACAGAACTGTGTTACCAGAGGCTGACACTATCACGTTTGACTAAACTGGAGCTAGTCGTTATCGTTTACGAAACCTGTGCATCTTACAACGCTCATGGCGACATTGTCTACATTTGTTAAACCATTTTACGAGTTCGAAATCCCACAATCCAAGATAGTCATCATTATAAACAGACTCGTGGCGTTTGGCTACTCAATTACAACTTTAAAATGTAAACAATGCTGTCTTGATTATGGAAAGATGCACTGGTTTCGCATGAGGTTGCTTAATGGTTGATGAATCTTAGTCCAGGTTCCTGTGGCATCCTGTCCAGCACCCCCAGCTTCCTGTGGCATCCTGTCCAGCACCCCCAGCTTCCTGTGGCATCCTGTCCAGCACCCCCAGCTTCCTGTGGCATCCTGTCCAGCACCCCCACCACAGTGTGGGGGGAAGGGGGCCAGCACCCCCACCCACAGTGTGGGGGGAGGGGGGGCCAGCACCCCCACCAACAGTGTGGGGGGAAGGGGGAGAGACCAGCATACAGCCAACACCAACAGTATTGTCAATCAAGCAAGTCTTTCGGTACCTCTACGCGACGCCCTCAGACCTCATCTTTAATTCAAATGGCAAGTGTTGGCACTCTCCATAAACAGTGCCAGTAGGTGCCATACACCAGGCCGGCAAGTCGCCATACCCCCCCCCCCAGGCACTGCCAGAACCACCACATCCACTACACAAGGCCATGAGAGTGTGGTGCTATGATCCTCTGACGGGCACAAGGTGGCACTCAAGGTGGCACTCAAGGTGGCACTCAAGGTGGCACTCAAGGTGGCACTCAAGGTGGCACTCTAACCCTACAACTTACACTCACATTGCATTATCAACACTGTTATTGACCGTACCAAAAGGTATGGGGTAATTTATTTGCATCACAAGACTGATGACATTCCTAAACTACAGTGATTCACAGTGTAGGGGATGTATAATACAGTGATTCACAGTGTAGGGGATGTATAATACAGTGATTCACAGTGTGGGGGGTGATAATACAGTGATTCATAGTGTGGGGGTGTATAATACAGTGATTCACAGTGTAGGGGATGTATAATACAGTGATTCACAGTGTGGGGGTGTATAATACAGTGATTCACATGTGGGGGTGTATATACAGTGATTCACAGTGTGGGGGTGTATAATACAGTGATTTCACTGTGTGGGGGGGGGTGTATAATACAGTGATTCACAGTGTGGGGGTGTATAATACTTGATTCACAGTGTGGGGGGTATAATACAGTGATTCACAGTGTGGGGGGTGTATAATACAGTGATTCACTGTGTGTGAGGGGTGTATAATAGTGATTCACAGTGTAGGGTGTATAATCAATGTGTTTCACCGAGTGGGACTGCGTATTCGCAGTGATTCACTGTTGGCCACCGTATAACGCACCAATTTACTGAGTAGTTAAGCGTCAGATTCACCGATTCATCGTTATGGGTTACATTAATCGCATTGATTCACTGAACGGAAAGCGTATAATTCACTGATTCACTGAGTGGGAAAGCGTATAATTCACTGATTCACTGAGTGGGAAAGCGTATAATTCACTGATTCACCGAGTGAGAAAGCGTATAATTCACTGATTCACTGAGTGGGAAACCGTATAATTCACTGATTCACCGAGTGAGAAAGCGTATAATTCACTGATTCACTGAGTGGTAAAGCATATAATTCACTGATTCACCGAGTGGTAAAGCATATAATTCGCTGATTCACTGAGTGGGAAAGTGTATAAATCACCGATTCACTGATTCATGACCTGTCAGCATCTTATCTAAAATTCCACTCGAAAGCAACTTGGATAAGCATCACTGAAGAACTGATCCCGCTGGAGGGCACTGAGCCAGAGAGCAAATCACCGAGATGGACCACACTGGTGGACCACGGGATGGCCCACGGGGTGGCCCACGGGTGGCCCACGGGATGGACCACGGGATGGACCACGGGATGGACCACGGGATGGACCACCGGGATGGACCACTAGAACTCAACCTAGACTCCGTCACAGCGAACACTTTCCGCCAGTAGGGGGGTGACATTTTCTTTGCGCGACGATCTACCACGCGAGAGTATTGCAACCCGCCACTGCCCTGGCAACACTGCGGGGTGGCGTTAGTTGCAAGACCGCGAGAGAGCGCGAGTGAGGAGGCGCGAGTGAGAGCCGCACGAGGAGGTAAAACAGACAGCGTCAGGCAATACGGTCACACAACTGGCACTTGGCGATATCAAGATAGAAAGGAAATTGAGTCCGGATGCGAGGTGACGCCTGCGGCTTCGCCTCACTCGTCCCTCTCTGCTGCGACGGCGTCGCGGTGTCGCCCGGTCGAGCGCCGATACGGACAAGTCGATGAAGGTGTTGATAGTGTACATACCCGATGCCTGTGTCTTGTACTGTGCCTGCACCCTCACTTTCCGTCCAACCCGATACACACTACCCAGGTGTAGCTAGGTGTAAAGTGTTCGAGTGCCCACTTAATGAAGCGTGTTGACGGCAGAGGCGATTGATGATTGAGGGCCTAAGGCGATTGATGACTGAGGGCCTAGGCGATTGATGATTGAGGGCCTAAGGCGATTGATGATTGGGGCCTAAGGCGATTGATGATTGAGGGCCTAAGGCGATTGATGATTGAGGGCCTAAGGCGATTGATGATTGAGGGCCTAAGGCGATTGATGATTGAGGGCCTAAGGCGATTGATGATTGAGGGCCTAAGGCGATTGATGATTGAGGGCCTAAGGCGATTGATGATTGAGGGCCTAAGGCGATTGATGATTGAGGGCCTAAGGCGATTGATGATTGAGGCCTAAGGCGATTGATGATTGAGGGCCTAAGGCGATTGATGATTGAGGGCCTAAGGCGATTGATGATTGAGGGCCTAAGGCGATTGATGATTGAGGGCCTAAGGCGATTGATGATTGAGGGCCTAAGGCGATTGATGATGAGGTCTAAGGTGATTGATGACTGAGGGGCCTAAGGCGATTGATGATTGAGGGCCTAAGGCGATTGATGATTGAGGGCCTAAGGCGATTGATGATTGAGGGCCTAAGGCGATTGATGATTGAGGGCCTAAGGCGATTGATGATTGAGGGCCTAAGGCGATTGATGATTGAGGGCGTACATCAACGCCAATCGGTATGACGGGTGAGGGTAGCACACCCGTGGCCCCCTTCACCCACTGTCCGAGCTTAAACAGGTTGTCTAATATTTAAATAAATAATAACTATATAGTTTTAACAAATGATTTTAACATCATGTCTCTTCCAGGAGTTTGTCTCGACTGAATTGTTGTCGCTGTAAACATTATCGCAGCAAGAGACGCGCTTCTTTCACTCCCAGGCGGCCACAGGGGGCGACCACAGAGGGCGGCCACAGGGGGCGGCCACAGGGGGCGGCCACAGGGGGCGGCCACTGGGGGCGGCCACAGGGGGCGGCCACAGGGGGCGGCCATAGGGGGCGGCCACAGGGGGCGACCACAGAGGGCGGCCACTGGGGGCGGCCACAGGGGGCGGCCACAGGGGGCGGCCACAGGGGGCGGCCACAGGGGGCGGCCACAGGGGCGGCCACAGGGGGCGGCCACTGGGGGCGGCCACTGGGGGCGGCCACAGGGGGCGGCCACTGGGGGCGGCCACAGGGGGCGGCCACAGGGGCCGGCCACTGGGGGCGGCCACTGGGGGCGGCCACAGGGGGCGGCCACTGGGGGCGACCACAGGGGGCGGCCACAGGGGGCGGCCACAGGGGGCGGCCACTGGGGGCGGCCACAGGGGGCGGCCACAGGGGGCGGCCACAGGGGGCGGCCACAGGGGGCGGCCACTGGGGGCGACCACAGGGGGCGACCACAGGGGGCGGCCACAGGGGGCGGCCACTGGGGGCGGCCACTGGGGGCGGCCACAGGGGGCGGCCACAGGGGGCGGCCACAGGGGCGGCCACTGGGGGCGGCCACTGGGGGCGGCCACTGGGGGCGACCACAGGGGGCGGCCACAGGGGGCGGCCACAGGGGCGGCCACAGGGGGCGGCCACTGGGGGCGGCCACTGGGGGCGGCCACTGGGGGCGACCACAGGGGGCGACCACAGGGGGCGGCCACAGGGGCGGCCACTGGGGGCGGCCACTGGGGGCGGCCACTGGGGGCGGCCACAGGGGGCGGCCACAGGGGGCGGCCACAGGGGGCGGCCACTGGGGGCGGCCACAGGGGGCGGCCACAGGGGGCGGCCACAGGGGGCGGCCACTGGGGGCGGCCACAGGGGCGGCCACAGGGGGCGGCCACAGGGGGCGGCCACAGGGGGCGGCCACAGGGGCGGCCACAGGGGGCGGCCACTGGGGGCGGCCACTGGGGGCGACCACAGGGGGCGACCACAGGGGGCGGCCACAGGGGGCGACCACAGGGGGCGGCCACAGGGGGCGACCACAGGGGGCGGCCACAGGGGGCGGCCACAGGGGGCGACCACAGGGGCGGCCACAGGGGGCGGCCACAGGGGGCGGCCACAGGGGGCAGCCACAGGGGGCGGCCACAGGGGGCGACCACAGGGGGCGGCCACAGGGGGCGACCACAGGGGGCGGCCACAGGGGGCGGCCACAGGGGGCGACCACAGGGGGCGGCCACAGGGGCGGCCACAGGGGGCGGCCACAGGGGGCGGCCACAGGGGGCGGCCACAGGGGGCGACCACAGGGGGCGACCACACGAGCCGACCTTCCCAAGATTCATCTGTCGTGATTTTTCTGAAGCACAGCGAACGCCTTGTCAGGAGCAAACGACAGCAGGGAACACACAAACATCTTGTCGTGTTGGTCTGAGGAGCGCCAGACACCGACGACAAGGCCAACGACAGCG